>CAMZMU010000082.1:29158107-29216088 GCA_947311845.1 Poa pratensis
TGTTAGTTCAAGGGAAGAAGTACAAGATTTAGCTCAAATGACTTCACCTTTTGGGCGTCAAATTTGAGAGAGAAACCGCAGCTGTCCTGTTTTTTGCATCTGAACCAACCAGGTATCGTAAGCTGTTTATTACCTTCACATCATCGGATGGCAGTTTTGCTAGCTGCAGAGTCAATAAATTAGCTCATTATTATCAGTAGCGTGAATAATCAAATTGTCAATCCAATTTTTGTGTGGTATACTCTTGAGTTACCCAAACGACGGTATAACCATTAGCTTAGATGACATCTTCCATACAGATTTCAAGCTGGGTTATTGCTTTCTACGGTAGGTAGCAATATGAGATGGTTTGTAAGCTGGGTTAGGTGGAGTCAGTTTGTAAGTCACTTCTCACTATCTTGATTTTTCCTTGGGGGTAGATAAATTCAAATGTAAGCCCAACATAAGCTGGTTGTTTGCACAAATTCGATCTTACAAAACCATCAATCATTGGATCCAAATAGACCCACTTTGTTCGAACAAACGATAGTAATATATGCCTAAGGATGGGAAGTGTAATCACATCATCATGATCCTGCATTCTAACCCTGGTATCAAAAGATTTCTGTCTCCATTTACTCCTGCACCACCTAGTCCAGCATAAAAAGAGAAAGGTGTGTGCACTGTGGTTTAATTATTTTTCCTAAGCGCAAGCAACGACTGCTTTATCAGATTTAAGCAGAATAAATTCTAGGCACGTGTGGTCCCATATGATCCAAAACATGAACGTAACTGTTTGTTACGTAGTCCCATAGTACTCTATGCTTCCACGCTTCTAACTAGCGAAACAAGAGGTTTAGTTCCTAACTTATGAATAACTGCTGCAAGTATTATGTGATCCACAAAGTATAACTTAAGCAATGCCAAACTTGATATGAAGTACCTGCATCAACTTGTCCCCTTTGTCACCTTCAAACTTGTCAGGACATACAATTGCATATATAATCAGCAATCTCAATTTGTTTTCTTGACTCATATTCTAGGAAAACAGAGCAAACGTGTCAAGCCAAGCATAACACTATGTTGATAAAGATTAGCAGTGAGCCCTTTTTATTTCTCTCTCTTTCTATACAAACCTGCTTTGACTGAGCATATTGATCACCTCCTTGGCTCCTGCATCTCCAAAAACAAGATCCTGCTCCAACTGCCCAATGTCACGGAGCCCATACTCCCTGATGAACTTGTTAATTTTTCCAGCAATCTGAGGACAAGCAGAAGATATAAAAGTATTAGGACTTCTATCACTTTGAAATTGGACATGAAACTTACCAGAAGAGATTTAAGATGTACGGCATCAAGGCATATGCCGTGAACTAAACATGTGGGTACATATAAAGGTCATAAGTGCTTTTAAACAAGTTCTGCTTGCTTTGGACTAGATGCTAAGCTCAGTTCAGTAAACTTTCAAAATTGTGTTATGAGTAATCATGTCATTTTGTACACATTGAAGTCATATATATTAAATATAGGTAGGGGGAGCCTGCAGAGTTACTGTATGCATTAGATAACTCCCCAAGTCCCCATGGATTGGATCCACTACGCAATAGATGTAAGAAAGATATCTGTGTGCCCCATTTAACTTGAATTCTCCAGAATATCATAGTTTATGGTAATAGCATCTCGCTTTCACTTTTTTTCCTAAACCTCATAAATAAAGGAAATGGTAACTTATGTCTTGCAAAGGTAAACAGAATACGGAGAGCATAAAATATGTATGAAAATATTATAAAAACAATCATTTACCTCTATATGGAGGGTCAATTTCTCAACTTGCTCACTGTATTGTGGCAAAGCTTGAACAATCTTTTGCAGATCCGTAGTTGAGACTTCCACCATCTCTAATTGAGATGGAAATATCATAAGCTTTTATTATGAAAAAAAATGAAAAAGACAATCATGCATTCTTCATTTCTGTGGTCATACTTTCACCAGCAAATAATCTAGTAATCACCATTTGATATACCTCTATAGCAAAATATAAACTATAGGTTATATAGTTTTTATCTGAAAGGATTTCTATACTATGCAGGCAGCTTGGTTGGTTTGGAAGGACTGCAACGCAGAGAGCTTCAACGGTAAGCAAGTAGACATCATTCGACTCTCGAGCTCATCATAAGGAGGATCCAAGACTTGGTATGCAGCTTGGGCTATCAGGTTGCAGACGAAATTACATGGTGCTAACAGACTAGGTGTAATCGCGTAGGTGTTGTATTGGGTTCAGCTACTTGCAGTCTAGGACGTGTGGGCTTGTAAATAACCTCTTATTCTTCTAACGCATCGAGACACAAAGCTTTTGCACTTTCTAAAAAAAAAAAAAAATTCTGTACTAGTCGTCCAGATGCTAAAAAAGTTGTTCAGACAAGAACGATGTATCATAGTAAGATATAGATCAAACCACGTCGTCAGACCTACAACTAACTATGTTGCAGATAAATAACCAACACAACAGATACAAAAAGGTAGGTTGTAGTATCACTGCATCAGCAACCTAGAATGGTAAATAACACCAATGCACAAGCATCTGCTAGCATACCATACTGCACCCCACTTGTGTTAAAACGTTTACAATTGTATTACTTTCAGAACAAGGAAATACCAAGCACCTTGAAAGTTGTGCTGCTTTATTCTTTGAGACAAAGGTATTCATCTTCTCATACAACCTCTCACTGGCCTGGCATTCAAGTAAATGTTATAAAGCATAGACCAAAATATAGCTGAAAAATCTTAAATACCAACATGACTCACATCAGCAATGTGAGTATGGCGAAGCTCTATCCAGAGAGGATCTTGATCCTCCAACAAAGCCTCCTTCTTTTCAGGATCTGAATCCGCTTTTGACACCTTCCAACAGAAAAGTAAATCAAAGAATGCAAGCAAAGATAAAATGTGGCTTGTAAATAATTTTATATCACATGCACCTCATATATGTATTTGTTGCCATCCATCTCGAGTAGATCATGGCACATTGCATCATAGATCCATTCATGAATAACAGGTGCTATCTTTGCAATCATATGAAATTGTCGTAAGTTGTATGAAACAGTTCTTTGCTATACTTATTTATAAAGTAAACAAACTATTGAACACTTCAAATTCAAAATTAAATTACACATTAGCACCTGATCTATAGGCCTGTCCAGGACGAGCAGTTCACATGTCTCCTTCTGGGGAAATTCAGGAATTGTTGACTTATAGTTTGACACGATTTCCCAAACAGCGGTAGCTAGCCATTTTGGAACCATGTCAAATTTGGGTGCTGTTGATGGGTCTGCACTTTTGGGTGCACGATACCGCACACTTGGATATTCCTGTAAGCGCTAAAATTAGCTTCTGTGTTTGGAATAACAATGTTATACACTTATACTGCATTGATCACACAAGACACAACAAGAATAAAGGTTGAAAAGATTGCATTCATAACTAGCATAGGAGATGTTTATAACTATACATTATCAGTACATAGTGTGGTAATCTATATAATAAAATGGCCAGTTGTAAAAAATCCACGAGGTGGAGGTATAACAGGAAGACACTTCAAGAGACTGCCAAGAATCAAGACCATGTGTTTCGCTTCAGGCAATTGTTTCGAGAAGTGCATAAATAAAACCATGTATATTCCTCGCATTTTGCTGGAATCAATATTCAATATCTTATTACTTTTGGGTGGGTTCAAGGGAGGGGTGTTCATGTTTGGTATTTATAGACCGGGGAATGGGGCTGCAAAAAGTATGAAGTGCCACCGAGCTTGTTTAAACACTGAGCAGATATCAAAAGTTGAAGCATCCCACTGGTGACCATGTCCATGCACCAATAACAACATTCACTATAGACGCCGAAAAGATAAGTAGGACAGCTATCGATGATATGCTGAAATCAAGTAGTTTTCTAATGATTTTTGGCCAAGTTACCATTTATGAAATTACACAATAACTCAAGAGTGTAGCATAAGAATATATAAATTGATCTACTAGCAGTGTTCATGAATAGATCATAGCAAATGAAGTTCCTTAGCATACCTTCAACGATGCAAATGTGGTAGCTATGCGAACAGCCATGGTGCTTATGGTGTCGTTGAAGTTTTTCGAATTATGTCCATTTGCACTATATAATTCAGTCAGCACCATATCATGGTCAGTTACAAAACCCTACAGATAAGCCACCCGTCATCATCAAAACTATGGTTTCTACCATCAAATTAGAGAATCACAGCCAAACATAAAATTAGAAAATTAGGCAAAATGGCATGCTAATACAAGCAGACCTCATTTGCGATGCTTTCACCATCAAATGAATCAAGAATATTCCCACCATCCTAGCAAACTTTCGAGTCAAAACCAGTTATTTTTCCTACATAGTGCAAATGCAGTTCTATAATGTCCAAGAATTTTCAGTCAGTATTAGATTTATTTTAAGCTACAGTTGCTCCTTTATATGAAAAATCCAAATAGTCCAGGGCTCCAGGCAGGTTTGGCATGAGGTCCTCTCCTGGCTGAGAATGACTTGCCGCCCGCCCAAAGATAATGCAACACTCATCCATTGGTGGCACTCCGCGAGGCAGAACACCCCAAAGCCGATGCGCAAAGAGTTGGCGTCCACAACTCTGCTCATCCCGTGGATGATTCGGAAGCACCGCAATGACTCCGACAAAGCACGCCCCTCTGTCCACACCTTGGTGTCCAGGATCAAAGACGAGGCATCTGTATGGGCTAAGGTCGGCGCCCTGGGCCTAAGGGCCATCCTACCACCTCAACCTGGGATGTTCACTTGTTTTCTGTTTTTTTTTTTTTTGCCCTATATCCTGCCTCCTAGGAGGATTATAACTCAAAACTCTATCTTTTCAATGAAATGATTTACAAAAGTCTTTTGTGTTTTCTCGAAAAAAGTTATTCTGGGTAAAAGAGCAGGACTATTTAGAGAGTTGAAAAGGTATGGAAGCAGCAGGTTCATGGCAAGTATGCTTTGAGCTGTTTTCGGTTGACCCAGTTGTGGACAAAATTGTTCTTCAATGTCGAAATGCTTTTACTCGTGGGAGAAATATAATGAATGGAGTAATGTCTTTACATGATATCTTGCATGAAACTAAGATTAAAAAACAACAAAGGGTAGTTTTCAACATTGATTTTAAAAGACTGGGGATAAAGTAATTTGGGATTTTTTAATTTAACTGACTGGAATTATGTGGGTTTGATTCCACATGGTGTGGATGGATTAAACAAACTGTCAAATATGGTACACTTTGTGTAAAGATAAATAGCATTTTGGGCAGATAAATAGGTTACAGTGCATTATTTTTTCAGTTACGTATGTGTACTGGCACAATGCCAATGTAAGTGTGATTATACTGTAGATCAATTGATGGAGTGGTTAAAATCTGTCAATGGAAATATAGTGTTCTAAACTAGTGCAGTAGTACATTTGAGCAACATGACAAGTGCCGAATCTAGTGTCTCAACTAGTACAGTACACTATTTTTCAGTTTTTGTACAAAGTGATATGAGAGTTGTCAACAAATCTAGAGGTGACAAAATGGAATCACTCTGGATCGATTTGCTTGCGCTTTGAGTGGAATTCTCCTAGTTTATGCTTTTTCCAATACTCGGTGTAGTTGTTGTTCATCACTTAATCTGCCCTATTTTTCATATTGGAGATACATATATAGATATCTCCACTAGTTACATGAACTACTCTTTTCATGAAGCATCCTGATGTTGACATATGATATTTGAGAAGAAAAACACTATCTTTATTGCAATAACAACTAGAATTTTGCATTGGTTTGTGATCTGTTGGTTACTCCATTAGCTTAGAATTCTACAGGTCAACACTAGTGTATTTGCAGATCAACCTGGTATTTCTTGTGTCACTAGCACCTTTCTTGTGTCCTCTGGTTTGATTGAGTGTCCATACACAACCTTCTACGGCTTTCATGCCCAAACACAACCAGCACCCTTTCATAACTTACGGAGAAAGCTTTCATGCCCAAACACAACCAACACCCTTCAAAAGCTTTCAGGTGCTAGCTTTTACACAGTGCGCAGCTTTTACACCAAAAGTAAGAGGAGTCAAATAATATGTTACTTATATTCATGTGCATCTTAAGTTCTCCTGATAATCAACCTCCGTTGTTGTTTTCAGAGGAGGCTGCTAAGGTCAAGGCTACTTCCAAGGCATGGTGCAAGACGATCATGTCAGACATTGACTACATTGAGTTTGTTGTCTTGTCAAAGCGGCTCGGTGTGTCGCAGCTATTATCTAAATTATGTTTGCGCTTGGTGTTGGACAGCGATTACATTGTTTCATTGAATTGGAGTACCAGCGTCTGTTCCATCAGTAGCTCGCTCATGTGCAGTAGTGTTCCATCAGTAAATCATGCTGTACTGTAATTAATTATGTGGAAAAATCTTTTTGATGCTGATAATTGTTGCATGTTAATTTTGGAACGGTGATGTTCATGCACTGCTGCTGGAAAAATTGGATCTTTAATAATCTATGTTGATTTGCTTTACTTGTTGATTGAAAATGCTGATATTAATTTGTATACCAAACCCTGCCTACCAAATGGCATTTTGCGCAAGGGGGTTGAAGGGGATTAGGCTAGAAGAGGTTTTGAGGGGATTGGGTGAGTGGAGAGGTTTCACCCAATCCCTTTGGGGATTATCCCCACTAATCCCCTCAAAACCTCTAGCACTAAACGAGGCCTAAAGAGGTTAAACAGGGTGATCCCCTGTCTCCTTTACTCTAATATTGTTGATGTTATAGCTAGAATGTTTAGAAAAGCACAAGATAATGGTTTAATTTGTGGATTGGTTCCACATCTAATTCCAAAAGGGATATGTGTTCTACAGTATGCAGATGACACTATAGTTGTTTCAAGATGATTTGGACACGGCTATTAATGTAAAACTACCGTTATATTTCTTTGAAAACATGGTTAGTTCAAAAATTAATTTTGGAGCTCATGATGAAAAATGACGATAATATAAAGCTAGAATTGTGTTGAACTGTTATGGCCCATGAGGCCCAGCCCATATAATGACCTAGAAGAGGAAGGAGCTGAGAGAGAGCTGCAGGAGCAACACACTCAGCCGCCACACACACATACGCATGGAGCAAGGGAGCTTAGCAAGGTAGCTGCAGCTTGTAGGTATGAGTTCGGGATTCTTCATGGTATCAGAGCTACGGCTCGGAGATGGGTCTGCGATGCGGAGGAGGAAGTCAGCTGGAGCGCAGTGAGCTACCTGAGCTGGGGTCGTCAGCAGGGTGGAGGAGACGGAGAAGGGACGGCTGTGGACGCTGTGTGCGTGCGGCGGGTGCGTGCGGCCGTCCGGCCGGAGAGAGAGCTGAATCTGGCCTGACTGCAAGCTGAGCTGTTGTAGCTGCTGTCCTTGCTGCAGCTCGAGAGAAGGAGGAAAAAAGGGGAGGCAAGGAGGAAGCTGCTACTGCGTGTGCAGGCTGCGTACGTGTGCGAGAAGAAGCCTGCTGGAGTAAGGGAAGGTGAGCACAACGGAGGAAGGCTGACCAGGGCGTGTGGAGATGGTGTCGACAGCAAAAGTAGTGGAGGCGCTCACGAGGGTGTTTTCGGAGTTGCCTTCGCGGCAGCAGTGGAGGATGTTGAGGCATCGGCAGCGGTGCTAGCCTCGGCGGACGCAGAGGAGATGGGGCACCTGGCCGATGTCGCGCGGGAGGAGGCGGCTCGGCAGCGCACGGCAGAACAGGTCCCTAGGGAGCTCCTCGCTGTCCTGGAGGAGGCGAGGCACGTCACTGTGCGGCTGCGCATGCTGCAGCAGCGGAAGGAGGCTGAACACGTCGTCGAGCTCGATAGGTGGTTCAAGGTGCTCGACGGGCTCATTCAGAGGGCATTGATGATTGTGTTCTCATCTGGTGAAGAAGGGGCTAGCTGCTGCGTGCAGGTGCCTGAGAGGAATATGGCCGGTGGTGAGGTCATGGATTCGATGCAACCGGATGATGGATGTATGTGTGAGGTAGAAGTCATTAAGGAGGAGAAAATGGTAGTGGCGAGCAAGGAAGTTCAGGAAACGGTCGGAGAACTGGCAGCAACTGCTCATTTCATCTGTACCAATGAAGGTAGCACTGAAAAGGCCAATATTGCTGCTCACCGAAGTGATACAGAATGGGTTCTTGACTCTGGTGCATCTAAGCATGTTGGGGGTAAATTTTGTGTGTTTGAGTCTTACAATATGCATCCTCCTACTCACAAAGGCACTATTCAAACTGCTGATGGTACAAAGCAGCCTGTCGTTGGGGTTGGCACAGTAAAATGCACTTCGGAAATATCACTATCATCAGTTTTGCATGTGCCAGCATTTCCTGTCAATTTGGCCTCTTTAAGTGCACTGATTGATCAAATTGACTGTAGTGTGACTTTGGACAAGTTCGGTTGCTTGATTGCGGAGCGACAAACAAGGAAGACAATTGGGTCTGGCACCAGGCGTAGGGGACTCTGGTATGTGGACCAGAAGGTGCGGTATGTGGACCATGAGGTGCAGCGAGACTTGGTGTGTGCTGCGACCATGGAGGACAAGGAGAAGCAGGCGATGATACATCATTGTAGGATTGGGCACATTTCTTTTGACAAGATGTGTAGAATATTTCCGGATGTTATGTGCAACATAGACAAGAGCAAATTGCAATGTGATGCTTGTGAGTTTGCAAAGCATACAAGGACATCGTATGTGAGTAGAGGACTTAGGAATATTTCTCCATTCATGCTTGTTCACTCAGATGTATGGACTTGTCCCGTGGTGTCCGTTAGTGGTGCGAAGTACTTTGTGACCTTCATTGACTGCCACACACGCATGACATGGGTTTATCTGATGCGGCATAAAGATGAAGTGTTTGACTGTTTTCAGAATTTCTATACTCTTATCAAGACTCAGTTCAGTGTGCAGGTGCAGGCAATGAGAACTGACAATGGAACTGAATATGTGAATAACAAGTTTGGGGCTTTCTTGTCAGAGCATGGCATTCTTCACCAGACTTCATGTCCAGACACTCCACCCCAGAATGGAGTTGCTGAGAGGAAGAACCGCCACATTCTGGAAGTTGCTAGATCTCTTATGTTCACCATGAATGTTCCAAAATTCTTGTGGAGTGAAGCTGTGATGACTGCAACTTATTTGATTAACAGAACTCCTTCAAGGATATTGGGTATGAAATCTCCGTGTGAGCTGTTGTTAGGAGAGAACAAATTCGTGGTTCCCCCAAAATTATTTGGTTGCACATGCTTTGTAAGGGATCATAGACCGGGCGTGGGAAAACTAGATCCGAAGGCTGTGAAGTGTATCTTCATAGGGTACTCTCCTGGACAGCGGGGTTATAAATGTTGGAATCCTTCAGAGCGAAGAAATTTTGTCAGTATGGATGTCACCTTCAGGGAATGTGAGCCCTTCTATGGTGAACCGACTGATCTGAGTCTATTGTTTGCAGAGCTTGACCACCTACACTCTGTGCAAGATGGTCATGAGGGGAAGAATGTTGTATCACGTACTCAGGGTGATTCTGTGGGTAGTAACACTGATAATGATGTGCAGGTTCCGGTTCAGCCAACAGTGGTGCAGGTTCCGGTTCAGACAACAGTGGGTACAATTCAGATTGGTTCTCTTCAGGTCCCTGTTCCTGTTCGAGATCGTTGGCCGCAGAATCTCCGTGTGTACTCTAGACGGCAGCCACCTGTGCAGGGGGAGCATCAAGGCAGTGACACGAGCTCATCCGACACAGCGGGACAGCAGACACATGTGCAGGGGGAGCAGCAAGGCAGTGATGCTAGCTCATGTGACACTGTGGATCTTCCTATTGCCTTGAGGAAAGAACCACGAGGTACGGCAGGAAAGCCTGCTGAAAAATACAGGGATGAGCAAGATACTATAGTGGCAAAGAAGGCACTACAAAATATACGGGATGACCATGATATTGGAAATTTTGTGTCTTATGAGGCTTTGTCTCCTTCCTACAGAGCCTTTGTTGCCTCTCTCCAATCTGCATCTGTCCCAAAGGATTGGAGGAGTGCAAAGCAAGATCCGAAGTGGCGTGCTGCGATGATAGAGGAGTTGGAAGCACTAAAGAAAAATAAGACGTGGGTGCTAACCACGTTGCCAGCAGAAAAGAAAACTGTGAGTGGATCTACACTGTGAAACAGAATCCTGAGGGGAAGGTAGAACGGTATAAGGCCAGATTGGTCGCTAGAGGATTTAGTCAAACATATGGAATTGACTATGATGAGACGTTTGCCCCAGTGGCAAAGATGAACACAGTAAGGATTTTAGTTTCTTGTGCTGCTAACTTCGGGTGGAAGTTGCATCAACTAGATGTCAAGAATGCCTTTCTGCACGGTGACCTGAAGGAAGAAGTGTACATGGAGATACCACCAGGTTTTGGTACCTCAGAGACCACAGGGAAAGTATGCAGGCTGAAGAAATCCTTGTATGGACTGAAACAATCACCAAGGGCATGGTTCGATAGGTTCAAACGTGCTGTTTGTGGTATGGGGTATGGTCAATGCAATGGTGATCACACGGTGTTCTACAGACACTCCGATCTGAAAATCACCATTCTTGCAGTTTATGTAGATGACATAATCATCACTGGAGATGATCAAGGAGAAATCAAGAGACTGAAGGAGTGTCTGAGTAAGGAGTTTGAGGTAAAAGATTTGGGCAACCTAAAATACTTTCTTGGTATAGAAGTGGCCCGGACAGAGAAGGGGATATCTTTGTGCCAACGAAAATACACCTTAGATCTCTTGAGCGACATGGGCATGATGGGATGTCGTGCAGCCCCCACTCCAATTGAGCAAAATCATCAAGTGACAGCACAATCAGGTGAGCTAGTGAACAAGGAAGATTATCAGAAACTGGTTGGGAGGTTATTATATTTGTGTCACACTAGGCCTGACATTACATACGCCGTGGGCGTAGTGAGCAGATACATGCATGAACCAAGAAGTGGGCACCTTGATATAGTGCACAGAATCTTGAGGTACCTGAAGGGGACTCCGGGAAAGGGGTTGTGGTTTGCAAAGAGTGGACATCTTGAAGTGGATGGCTACAGTGACTCAAGCTGGGGTGATTGTCAAGATGATAGAAGATCAACATCAGGCTATTGTGTGTTTGTGGGAGGAAATTTAGTGTCTTGGAGAAGCAAGAAACAGTCAGTTGTGTCTAGATCAACAGCAGAAGCTGAGTATAGAGCCCTATCCCATGGGTTGAGTGAGATGCTCCGGGTGAAGTATCTTCTGGGCGAGTTGAAGCTTTTGAGGAAAGGTCCCCTGAGAGTGTGGTGTGACAATCAGTCAGCTATAAGTATTGCAAATAACCCGGTTCAACATGATAGGACAAAACATGTGGAAATCGATCGTTTCTTCATTAAGGAGAAACTTGATGCCGGGATCATCAGCCTTACTCATGTCAGTTCTGTGCAGCAGTTTGCAGATTGCTTGACAAAAGGATTGGGAACAAAGGACTGCAATTTGGCATGTGTCAAGATGGGGATGATAGATATCTACCACCCATCTTGAGGGGGAGTGTTGAACTGTTATGGCCCATGAGGCCCAGCCCATATAATGACCTAGAAGAGGAAGGAGCTGAGAGAGAGCTGCAGGAGCAACACACTCAGCCGCCACACACACATACGCATGGAGCAAGGGAGCTTAGCAAGGTAGCTGCAGCTTGTAGGTATGAGTTCGGGATTCTTCAAATTGTATGCAGAATGATTCAATTGCCAGATAGATTTCTGGCCAATTTTATATCTTGGAGCCTCCCTGTGTGGGTCCAGATGAGAATTAGATTTAAAATTTGTTGAAGAAAGATATGTTAAACACCTAGATGGATGGGGTAGAAAAGCTATGATTGACCCATCTTTGAATAGTATTTCAATTTACTATACGTCCATGATTAGATTTCTTAAAACTTTTAATGAGCTTCTGGTCTAAATTCAAAGAAGGTTTTTCTGGTAAGGGAGAGCTCAATTAGCAGCAGCTTGCTAAAACGTCTTATAATAAAATGGAAATTTATTTGTAAACCTAAGAAAAAAGGTGGTTTGGGAATTGAAGATATCTAAAAAATGAATACAAGCTTGTTATGTAAATGGTGGTGGAAGCTGGAAAACCAGGCTGGTTTGTGGCAAAATCTAATCAGAGCTAAATATATCCATAATAATCATGTTGCTTTAGTAGAACATAAACAGTTTGACTCTGCTTGCTGGCATGACAGTTTGAAAGTCACAGGGTGGCTGTTTTGTGCTTGTTTTGAACAAAAGTTGACTAAATAACCATCGGAAATAATACACTATGCTTTCTCATATTTTAAATATCGGGCAGGGATTCAAAATGAAGACGATAAAACTGATATACTGGTGCTCACGGCACATGCATCTGCTTCATCAGGTCGCACACTGCAGATCACTGATTCTCAGGAGGTTTCACGGGATGAGGAGGCGGCATGATGGATGGAGCATGCTGATCTTCTCTGGTTTTGTTTTGTTCAAGCCTGGAGCTTTGAATTCCTGGGGTCAGTAATATAAATTCTACTGTCGCCCATAGTGTTGTGGTGCCTTTTGCTATCTTCTATCTAGAGCGTTCAAGGCTGGAGGAGGTTACAAACGATTGTTTGTTTTGGGCTATTGGAATTGTTCGCTATTAGGTATGGCGAAGGTAGCAAAAAACTTGCGAGGGCTTTGGGTCGATGCTTGGTGCTGGTTTGTAGATAGTAGCCTCTGTTTTTTCGTTCTTCTTACATTTTCTTTTGCCCTCAGGGCGTGGGTAACAAACTATGTTCCGTTATCTTTGATAGTGGAACCCAGAGCTATCCAAGATAGGTATGGAAAATAAAAGTTGCTCCTTTATATGCCCACTGCCTATATACAATCGACTCAAACTTTATATAGTTAATAATAACAAAAGAAAAGAAGCAGTCAACCAAGAAAGCAATGAAATCATATAGAACGAAAGTTATGCATACCTGCATGTCAATAGCAAAAAACTCCAGATTCATCTGCAATCGATAGAATCACAGCATCAGAAAACGTACCACCGAAGAACATCAGTGTCAAAGATACCAAAATTAACCTCTCTCAGTGCACCAATGCGTGGTATCACACTGCTATCATTCTTAATGTAAGTCACCAGATCCTTGGGAATGGGTGAACTGAAGAAGATGTATGCCCTAAAAGTTGAAAGTGAAACCTTTAAAGTCTATGTAAAAGTTTGTTACATACAAAACTTCTGCAAATGATATTCCAGCTGTGAATTGAAATCTTGGTTTAACATACTTCCTGTACAGCGGACATCTCCCAGACATGTCTGATAGAAGCATTATGACACTGCAGATCACCAAGCTTACATATTAGAGAGTAGTCAACAGAATGTAACATCTGTCATGGACTATACAAGTAAATAACGAACTAGCAAAAGAGCTCCCAAAAGAAGGAAGAACCAGCATAGGCTTATAGTATTAAACAAAGCAGGAAATTAAGTCGTATGATTTTGGGTTGGGATGCATACAGTTTTTGATATATCGCAGTCACTAGAAGAATCAAATAAGGGACCAAAACTCCAATTGTATATACTTGCAATTGTGTTGTGATGCTTATGGAAAGAGAAAGCCAGAAAGGTCAATCGCGATCAATAATTACTTTTCTTTCAGTGGCTGTACAAAGTAGATCGCATCCATGGAAGGCATGGGCTCCCTTCGCTTGAACAGATCTTCTACCACTGCAGGATAAGACATTCAGGTCATTGAACTAGCTTACTTCAATATAAGCAAAACAACCATATTTATGGGAATTCTGCTGAACTGGGGACCTCTGAAAAGGTATCCCTGAAGTAGCAAACACAGTAACAATAGCATGGTATCCACCACAATATGCTTTCTTCTAAACGACCACATATTCAGGTTTGGGCAACTTACATGAAACCCCTGCATCGGTAATTTCGGCCATCTTGCAAGCATAACCAATGATCTTCACCGTAAATTTATCCATGATGAGAACCTGCACAGGAGGCAAGCTAAAAACCGTTACTTTTTTTTTGCCTGGAGGTCCTGATTAGTAACTGACTAGGAGGAGCTTAAACTGACGAAGGTCTTCGAACGCCCCGCGACAAGTATCAAAATCATCGCATGTCATGGGGAAGGTTCGCACATCGAATTTAAAAAATGAACATCGCGAATATGAACGGACACTCTGCTACGTTACGATCTATGATGGAAAGCGCCCGTGGAATTTTTTTTGGTGTTGTGGAATTGCACGTACTGTAGATGCTGAAACAGGTTTTGTGTACCATTTTGAGAGATGGCAACAAAGGAGATGTGAACGAATATGGCAGGGATTAGTTACCAAATGGCTCTATATAATCTAAGTCCAAAGTGTCATTTGCCTAACACAAGCTGCAGCACAATAATACATGAGTGCATGTGTTGTGTACCTTCCATGCGCTCTTGGTCTCCTTGTCCTTGTCCGGCTTGAGCATATCCTTGAGTATCCCTGCGGAGAAAGGAGCCGAATTCAGCGAGGCGGCCATTCCCAAGAGGTGAAGCAGGGAGATGGAGGAGAGGCAGTGGGTGCGTACGGTCGCGGCAGATGTTGCGGAAGATCCTGGGGTCCTCGCCCACGCCGCTGAAATCCGGCCCCGACATCGACATGTCGCCGCCGCCAACTCGATCCGACCGACGATCTCCGCCACGGCCACCACCTCCCTCGCTCGTCACCCACCCGCGCCCCTTGGCCTCTCCCGCACGCAGAGTCTATATCCTGATTTAGCTGGTCGGGAATGTCGATGGGGGTGGAGGAGGGAGGAGCGTGGGGCCCGCAGGATGAACCGGGCCGCGATTCCCGCGGGGAGAATGGGAGGCCATGGAGGGAGGGAGAGAACGGAGGCCATGGGCGTCGGAGTGGAGGCTGGAGCCGCTCTCCTCCGTGATGTGATGTCTCAGCGAGTGACAGACACGCCTGCCGCCGCCGCTTCGTTCAAATTCCTCGAAAATTCAAACAAACGTGCTTACAAACTTCGAAATTTTGAACTGAATGTGTTTAAACAACCTGAACTTTTGGTCCAACATACTACTCCCAGGAGTATATATGAAGAAAATTCAGGTGGAGGGATTCTTTCCTTCCCCAGGTGATCGTCAATAAATTAAACCTCGAGTCTACAATTGATAATAGTACTAAATGGACATATTGTATGTTTATCCTAAACCCTAAACCCTAAATTCAGCCATATGATTCATCAAGACTTGATGAGAACCTGCTATTTTCAGCTCACCTGGACTAATGCACTTGTATGTAAATCTGCAGCAACTTTTAACAAGGAAAACAAAGTTTCTTGCTTTATACGATTATATATAATAACATCAAAATTCGACAATCTTTTACGAATGCATACAACTCTTCCAGGTGCCAGCACCCGCATTATTACACGCACTAGTAACAAATAGTCTACTAATCTACTATAAACAAATCGACTCTCCGTCTCACGCAGAAAACCTACCAACCCATAAACGTAGCAGAAAACCTATCGCACCCGTACACGGCAAACTGTCACATTTACAGGTTGCTGCTGGACGCCTCCATCACGCCGTTCCGGATCTGGTCACCGATGTCCTTGACGTGGCCTGGCCCGTGGGGTATGAACACTGTGGTGTTCTTTGAGTTGTCCCCGAGCTCCTTGAGGGTGTCGAAGTACTGGGTGACCATGATCAGGTCCATGACCTCCTTCGCGGTGGTGCCCGACACACCGTTCGAGAAGTTGAGGATGTTCTCCCTGAGGCCGTCAGTGATGGCCTGCCGCTGCTTGGCGATGCCGACGCCTGACAGGTACTTGGCCTCGGCTTCACCTTCAGCTTTCTTCACCAGATGGATCTTCTCTGCTTCTCCTTTGTAGACA
Organism: Poa pratensis; assembly: GCA_947311845.1. Taxonomy (NCBI): domain Eukaryota; kingdom Viridiplantae; phylum Streptophyta; class Magnoliopsida; order Poales; family Poaceae; genus Poa; species Poa pratensis. Next base: position 29,174,042 of record CAMZMU010000082.1, read on the forward strand.
GCTGCAAGCTGGAGCCGTTGGGCTGTGACAGGAGTTGACAAGTTAAAAACACAAGCACACATGCAGATAACGTAACTGATTATTACTTTGCGCCTAAAAATTGGAGCATTGAGTAGAAAAAACAGCATGAAAGTGTCACAGCAGTTTAAGAGCTGTGACAAGTTTTTACTTCAGGAGCATAATCAAACATGTAATGAACAACCTCTATAGGCTGCACAGCCTGAAAACAGCGACATACACATACACACTACTCCTCAAAATGGCATTATACCTGCATTTATGTCGTTCATTGCTTTGCGGACAGCAGCATCAGGGATGATATCAACCAGGAGAATGTGCTCAATGCTGTAACCATAATCTGACATCACCTGGACAAACAGCCATATGATTCATCAAGTCCCCAGGCAAGAGAGAAAATAGCAGCCAATCCAAGAAGACAATGTGCATAACATAGGATCACTATCTTAAGAGATGGTACAATAAGAAACTAACAATGCGATAATGCAGAACAAACAGTGTTTTCAGGGGGAGAATAGACTAAGCACCAGGTAGTATTATATAAATCACACAAGATCTTAATTTTGTCAGAAATAAAAGTCAATCATCTGAGGAAGAAACAAACATGATGTTTATAATTTGATAACCATGCTTCTCTGAGTAGTGACACAAGGTGAACTGAACTAATAATGGTATTAATTTAAACTGAATATCCTAACATTACTTCTCTGCAGTGGTCTTTTTAGGGGTAGAACTATAGATCCAATTATTTCGAAAAATGAGTAGCACTTGTGGCCAACAAAAATAGCATTCTTACGGTGTACTGGCCCAAAATGGCTGACTAATCTGGCAGAATGATATAAATACATGTAATGATGCATCGTGGTAGTAAGTACTACAAGCAACAAGAAAAGCAGGTCAATAGAGTTACCTTTTCAAGCTCATCCAGTACAGACTTTGCCACATCATTCTTTTGCTCAAATAGAGTGTCAAGCTCCATTCTTGGAACCATGGCTCGAACCACTATTTTCCAGAGAAAGAACACCAGCTTAGGCCTTAAAGATACAGTATAAACAACACGTCAAGATGTTAATAATTTACCATCAAAGACGTAGGACTGAATTTGCTGTTGGGGATTCTGCAACTCGTAGTATGCATCGTCAGCGTTCTGCTTAACAACCCGGTACTGAATTGTACATATCAGATGAACAAAGACGTTGTCCTGCAGGGGAAAGGAGATCCATCAGATGAAACTCGGAATGTGTGAATGTTTGGGTTATTATGGCAAATTATCCAAGCATCTCCCATCAGAAGCAAAATAAAATAAAAAAGGTTTGCTCCACTTATAAACCCAATTTGAGTACAGAAGACCCACTGCCACACATAATTTGTCAATAAGTCACCTCTCTAGCACCAAGTCACCAACAGAACTGGTTTGAAGGGTGAACAAATTCACCCACTAGCTTAGATGGGTATTGCAAAGTTTCCTGTAATATGTGGCTAAAATAGAAACTTAACATGACATGATTAATTAATTGAGTTGTCTTTGGTGATTTTGGGCGATTCACGATTGGGCCGGGGTGTTTCAGCCCGTGGACATAAACCTTCCCATGATTGGGCAACCACAATTAATCACGGATCTAGAACCGTCGACACAGATGATCAACCAATCAATCAATCTAGGTCGGTGACGTGTCCTAGGAGGAGGAGGGCCAGGCCAGGCGAGGAAGGAAAAAGAAACCTTGGTCTTGGTCTCGACGCGGACGTCGAGGGACTGGACGCGGGTGGAGAGCGTGCCGGCGACGAACTCGCCGGCGCAGGGGTTGAAGAAGTGGAAGCCCGGCTCGGCGAGGCGGACGAAGCGGCCCCACTTCTCCACCACCGCCACGTTCGCCTGCTCCACGCAGCCGCAGAAGAGGAAGAAGGCGCTCACCATCTCGAATTCTCGATCGATCGAATTCGGCTGCGCGGCGTGCGTGTGGGGGATTTCGGTACGCGCCGTTTACTTCTTCTTCCTCTTACCCCCTTTCTCTTTTTATCTGTTTTTAAGATGGCCATCCTGCTTGGATCCGGGTCAACGGGTGCGGCGTGGAAGGAAGGAAGTCCCGTGCGCCTACGCGTACGGTGTGGAGGCGTGCAGCGTGCCCAGCCGTGTGTACGTGGGACTGGGTGCATGCCACCACATTGAGTTCTCAGAGTTCCGGGCCACCTGAAAACTTGCCTATGACAAGATGGTTAGGTGGGTGGTTGTACCCTCAGCCCACCAGAGTTAAACCTTTGACGCTGGTGTTTCTCATTTAAGGCGGAATATTCTTCAGTGTGAGCCGACGTTCCCGTCGACAGCGAGGTGCCCGTGGTGACTTCGTCAATCTCAAGACTTGACCCGCCGACTCAGTCTCTTGGAGGTGCTCATAGGGGTAGGGTGTGTGCGTGCGTTCATAGGGGTGAGTGTATGCGCGTGTATATGAGCGCATGCGTTGTACTGTGTTTCGCAAAACAAAAGTTCCGGGCCACCTAAGATATTTGACAGAAAAAGCATCCATGGAAACCGAAATCACTCTTTCAAGAGTGTGTTCTTCCCCCCTTTCCTTCTTCTTTCCCAATTTTCCCAATCTCCAACCTCTTTCCTGAGCTGGTGCTGGTGACACCGCTGCAACCGGCAGGGTGCTACGCGAAGAAGGCGCCGGCGAGGATGGAGCGAGGTGTCGGCCGAGCAGTGAACTTTATTTTGGGGAGGGGGGGCGGAGAAGAAGGGGGTGCGGGGCTACTTATAGGGATGGTCGGGGGCGATGACAGACCAACAAAGGAGGTGGTTCGAGGAGTGTCGCCGACACGCAGTTCGACCAGCGGGGGTGCGCCGATCTTCTTCCTCCCCAGCGCCCTTTGTCGTTTAGCTGTCAGAAAATCACGCGTAAACTAGCCCCTCCCTCCCTATGGAAACCGAGCTAGGGCATCTCCAACTCCAAGGGAGGTCACATCCCTCCTATGTGTCTGTTTTGGGGAGTCTGGACACTCCAGTTCCTCCCTCATTTCTCGGGGATGTTTGAAGATGTCTCAACACACATGTCATGTAGGTGGCAGGGTCCATAGGCCCACCCGAGGAGTTTTGAAGATGTTCTCCTCCACTGCCACACCTTGATCCCTCCGCACCAAAACCCCCGTTCACGTCTGCTGCCTTGAATCCCAAGGGGAAAAACGACCTCACCACGTCAGCTCATCAGCGACGACTCGGGCTCCGAGGAGCCACACAAGCTCGATCTGTGAGCTCTATCTAAGACGAAGGAGGAGAGGCACGCAATGGACGATTGACGAAGATAGGAGCCTTTGTGGGGTAGGAGGAGAAAATGAAGAGAAGATACGCATTGAGGAGACGAGCTCGGCAACAGAGTATTAAGATGGGAGGAGAAATTCAATCAACATACCGATCGGACGGACTGAATCAATTCCTTTTGCTTTGTCCTTTATTTTCGTATATAAGTGTCTACAAAGCTTAGCTATGTACTCCCAATGAAACTTTGGAGTGTGCCAGGAGCATATGCCGCCCGGATCATCCCAGCATTTTCCCACATCTTGCAAGTACTTATTCTCCTTTCCACAAGAATCGTCATACATGTGTAACATGCCCGCTATTATCCCACAGATTCTACTGTAGTATTAAGACGGGAGGAGAAATTTGTCCGAGAAAAAAAATGTAAGGAGAATTTGGCTGAATAAAGACGGGAGTAGAGATGGACTTGGTCAAAAGTTTACAATGCTGGGTAGGAACGGGCAAGAGCTATGAACAAAACCAATGAACTTGATCATGTGTCTTATTCAACGTTTTGTCCACACGGGCAAAATCCGATCATGTATCTGAACATTGTATCACATGCTTGCTCCTCCGCGTCACCACATACTTCACACTGTCCATAATAAAGATTACATCTCTTCGCCCAATTCCTTTATTATTTGCTGTGATTCCCCAAGCAGAACCTGCATCCGGGGTTCATTCGGGAGCTCTGGATGCTTCTGAACAAGATTCACGATTCTGCTCAAGAGACTCACGTAATCCTGCCTAATGGCTTTGGACACTATGTCTCGTGTATGAGGCTGCAACAATAAACATCGCGTTAAAATGACCTTTAGTTCTTGCTGGTTACGGATCCAACTGAACAGATAGGCCGATGCCTCGTTGAATACTTTTGACAAATATGGAAAGAATGGAGAAAGAACTGGCACATGCCCCATTGTAAAGTGGAATACACCAGCGTAGAGCTTGTTCACCATGTTCATAATCAAACTGAAATAAACAGAACTCGAGTCAGCTAAGATAAAGTAGTACGTCAAAAGCCTGTAATCATGTCTAGTTGACAGTTTTAAGTATGGAATTTGTAACAATCCAACCAAGAAGCAAATGTTTACCATAGAGAAATAACCTCACTGAGATCATTATAATTAGTGGCTGAATCTTTTAAAATGAAAAATCAATCAATTTATAAGACTGTAGCATTTCCCTATTGAAAGAAACATTAGAGCAATGAGTCTCATCCCGCCCATTGCAAACAAATTCTAAAGAATCATTTGGGTTGACCCATCAAGAATGAGTAATAAAAGAAGGCACTCATTAAATCCGAGTCAATCGACAGACGTTAGAGCATCTCCAAGCGGCTCCCCCAAAGGCCCCCCAAACGTCCGGGCGGACAGCCCGGATGGCTTTTGGCCCAAAAACTATCTCCCAACCGCACCCCCCACAGTCAGCCGAAACGCCCGGGCGGTCCGGCACACCCCAAACCCAGCCATATCTGGGGCGGGTTTGGGGCCGCCCGGACGCGCCCGGACGCGTCCGCCCCTTGGTCAATGACAGGGCGGACCCACGCTTTGACCGCCTCGTCGACGCGGATAAGGCACCTTGACCGCAGTAATGGCGTAGCCGCTGGCCGGCATTCATGTCGCCGCCTCATCCACCATCCACCATCTCCGACTATAAGGATGGCCGGAGCAAACCCTAGCCGCATCATCTACATCCACCATTCTCCACATCCACCATTTGTCGCCGCCTTCCGACCGGCTACGCCATGTCGCAGAGCTACCGTGAGGCGCTCGCGCACGACGCGGCGGAGGTCGATGTACCTGCGGCCCAAGGGCAAGCGGACGCGGAGGCGCAAGGGGCCGCGGACGCGGCGGTCCTGGCGGCGGAGACGGCGGCCGTTGGCGTCGTCGAGCTTGAGGCCGAGCCCACATTCATCCGCATGACGGGTGCGGATTTCCGCCAGCGAATGGAGGAGGAGTCCCGGTACCAGGCCGAACAGGCGGAGCAGCAGCTCCTTGCGGAGTCGGAGGCGGAGCACCGTGCGGCGGAGATGCAGCTCCGGGCGGAGGCGGCAGACCGCATCCTCATCGCTCAGATGAGGAACAGGTCTGGCTTCCTCGAGCAGCAGCTCCAGGCGGAGATGGCAATAAGGGAAGGCCGCAACGTCGACCTTCAAGCCGCCGGATCTGCGTCGACCTTCTCCATCTCCGACTCCGACGAGGAGGGAAATGCGGGCCGCACTGGTGACGAGGCACAGGGCGGCGGCTCCGGCGAAGGGGCCGGGGCGACGGTCATCGTCATCTCCGACGAGGAGTAGGATAGCCTACAACAATAGCTAGCATGAGTAGTACGTAGTATGATCTACGTTGCATGGTTTGTAGTAGTTTGGTAGCTAGATTTTGCGGTACATGGTTGTAGGAGGCATGTTTTAGGGGCTGCCCGGGCAGTGTCCGCGGACGCGTCCGCGGACCCTTTGGGGGCCGATTTTGGGGTACGTGACTGGAGATGCTCTTACTAAAATAAATGCTAGATGAAAAGCAAGTGTACATAAGTAGTCAAGTTGGTAAAATGTAATTAATGATCTAGTAAAATTGGACCTGCATCAGTGTTGTATCCGACCTTTTCAGAATTATTTTTAAGATGGATGCGCAATGTGGTATCTGCACCATCATCTTTGAAGTGTCCATGCTTCAAATGTTCCAGAGGAAGCCTTAGCAAGCGTGCCAACATCTACTTGGTTAAGAAAATAACCCAAAAAATGTAAAGGGAAGCTGATGTTAAATGGAAGCTTTATGGTAAAGTGATCAACTTGAAAAGTTATAGCGCCAATGGTTTAACTAAAATGTAATCCATGCAACCCTGGGACTTGTGAATAGAACTGATTTTTAATTGGGTGGAGAGGAAAAATGTAAGCATGGCAATAGGAAGTGTTGAGCATCATGAACAGGATAGCATATAATAAGATATATCCTGTGAATAGTTAGTAGAAACATACAAGTACTTTTGTTGCTTGAATCTTCTCTCCTTCCGTAGCAATTGTGCTCTCCAGTTTTCCCTGATTCTCCCTCGAAGGATTCAATATTGCTTCTGTTATCCTACCATGATGAAATAAGACTTCAGTAAGATTCAGGTAATTCATTATGTAACATAGTATTCTAGCAAACAATGTAAGAAGCATGCATGATGCAACATCATAGAAGGGATAACTCAAGTATAGAATAGCTATGAGGGTGAGTCTCTCGCCAACAGACGTGCAAAATTACATGCCACCTTTTTCCTATTTGAACTTTTGAGTTGAAATTTCATCAATGGAACAGTTCAAATAATCACGTTTTATGGCTAACATGCAAAATGTAACACCAAAGTTCAGTGGTAAAATCATAGAGACCAATGAGAATACCCTTCAAAACGATTAATTTTCAAATTTGAGAAAAATCAATAACTGTATGAGTCGACGACATGTTGAAAACTTCTCTTGACATGCTGAATGGGTTTATGGAGATAAAGCCAAAACATGTAAAAAAGGGAAGCTAAATGGCAATACCTTATTGAATCATTGACATGTTCTTTAACCTTGACAAGTTCAGATCTAGACAGGTGATTGTTCGCCTCGAGATCAATCATTATTTTAATAGTAGTTAACATTGCCAGGCGTTCCAATGTACCTGCTACCTGTGGCAATGAGACCAACATGCAGTAGGTAATCAACCACTGATATAATGCAATTGTTTCAAACCTTTATATTAAGGTTTCAAATCCGAGTTCAGATTAATGGGGTGTATCAGGTTCCAGGGTACTAGCCCATGGTAGGAGTGAGGAGAAGAGGAAGGAGGGGAGGGTGGCGCCGGGGGTATATCGGGAACATTGGGACTTGGAGGAGGAGGGACGTGAGGCACATAGGGAGGGAGGTGTGTCAGGAAGGAAAAGATATGTTCGCCAGGGAAAAGGTCGAGGAGGAAGGACGCGGGTAGAATGGACTAGACTCATCAAAAGTCACATCTCGTGAAATGCACATCCGAAGATCCCAATATCGATAACCCTTGTGCTCATCCCTGTATCGAAGAAAGACACTCAAAAGACTGAGCAGTCAATTTGGTGCGTTCGTGCGGGGCAAAAAGAACATACATACGCAACCAAACAATCGAAGTGCCGAGAAGTCATGAGAACGACCAGAGAGACGCTCCATAGGAATACCACCCTGGAGGACAACTGAGGGCTGAATGTTGATGAAATAGGTGGAAGCTGAAACAGCCTCAACCCAAAAGTGAGGGGCGATCATCGCACGAGCCATCTCAAGGAGGTAGCGATGCTTGCGCTCAACCACGCCATTCTGAGTATGAGCATCAGGACAGGAGAACTAGGCGAGAGTACCTTTCTCGGCAAGAAAGCCACACAACATATAGGAGATATACTCACCAGCCTAGTCACGAAACACACGATAGGCGAAAAAGCCTGGGTGTGAACCATGGTAGCAAATTGCTTATATATAGAGAACCTCGCTGCGAGAAGTCATAAAATAAAGCCAAATGTAGCGAGAGAAATCATTAATAAAGATAACATAATAGCGATGACCCCCTTTTGAAGAGAAGGGAGCAGAACCCCATACATCAGAATGAACTAAGTCGAACGGACGCTGACATATTGACTCACTAGTAGGATAAGGTTGAGTCTGTTTGCCAAGTCTACAACCATGACATTGTAAATAGACATTTCCTGAGACAGGTCCCAGAAGACCTTGACGAACTAAAGATGACAAATGAGAACCACAAATATGATCAAGTCGATGATGCCACTACTGAAAGGAAGCGGAAGCAGAGAGCATGTGAACACGGGTGTGGGGGCAGTAGAAGGAACACGAAGCCAGTCTAGCTCCCAAAGACCCTGAGACTCACGGTGCCGAGGGCCAGTCCAACCAGAGCCTTGGTGCAACGATCCTGGACAAAGTAAGAGTCAACATCAAGAATAACAGAGCAACCAGAATTAGTAAGCTGAGCAGCGGAAAAGAGATTCATGGTAAGGCGGGGGACATGAGAAACATTTGGAACAAAAAAAGACGGGTTAGAAAGAGTGCCACAGCTAGCAACAGGAAGAGGTGTGCCATCCGCAGTGAATACATTGACAGGAAAATCGAGAGATCAAAGAGAAGACAAGGCGGAAGAATCAGAAGACATGTGAAAAGAAGCTCCAAAATCCATAACCCACGAAGATGTACATGTGTAGGAGGCGGTGGCTCAATGGTGGAAGCAGCAGTCATAGAGCCTGCAGTAGCCGTCAACGAAGAAACAGAGGAAGCAGGTAGACGCTTGAGCCGTACAATATCCAGCTGAGTGAGAGAGGGAGTCGAAGAAGAAGCACGAGACCCAGTAGAAGAGGTGTGCCCACTGTTGTTGCGCATATACCGCTGCTTCTTGTGACAATCAGACTTTGGGTGACACGGCTTCGAGCAGTTGCCGCAGTAGGTGCGGAAGCGAGGTCGCCCTCTCCTCCCAAAAGGAGGGCGGCCTAGCCACCCCCCCATAGGACGTGGGTAGGAGCAGTGAAACAATGGGGCGAGCATAGTAGCATACGACATCGGACCAGCAGGCGGCATAGCAGGAAGAGCTCGAACAACTAGCACAAAGGGAACCTCAAACAAACAAACAAACAGAGCGGAGTCAGGATGGGAATGGGCCGACCCGGCCCTGTGGCCTCGTGGCCAATTTTAGAGGCCATGGGTCGGCCCATTCGAAGAAAAGTGAGTGGCCTCGCTGCTCCGTTGGGCATCTCGGGTCGACCTGAAATCCTCTGCTCCATCACGACACCAGACGAGGTTCCCAAGTACACTTGCCAGGCGTCGATGGCGAGGCTGCCGGAGACAACGATGGTGTCGGCGCGGCACAAGGACAGCTTGCGCGTGCTGACCCTCGCCGTGGACGCGGTGCGCGCCAAGCCCGTGGAGACGAAGAACGCGGCCAAGGACCTGACCATGGACCCGCACACGGACAAGATCTTCAAGGGCGCCATCAGCGACTGCCACGAGATGTACGATGACATGAGGACCAGCTACGAACCTGCGGCAGCCTCGCCTTCTTCAGCCTCTGCCGCCTGGAGATCCTCCCTTTCGCTCTACCCGACCGTCTCAACGCCGGCCGGTGCTGCGGTCAGATCGGCGGCTGGCTCGCGATGGCCTTTGACGAGGAGCGAGCGACCGAGCTCCGCAACCTCTTCTCCAGTGAATCCGTGGTCATGCCCCGGCCCCTCGCGTTTCCCAGTCTCCAAGATCGTGCTCTCTGCGCCACCGACCTCGCTGGGATTGGTGGCCGGCGTGCTTTGCAGCTAGGGCACGCTCGCACAGTCGCGCTGCTCCAGCCTTTGGGTCGACCCGCGAGACCCTTTGGGTCATGCAGAGCCGGCCTCACTTGCCTGATTCGCGTATGAGGCCGACCCAACTGCCCCGATGGCCTTGACTTTTTGGGCCAGGTTAGTGACCCGGCGGGTCGACCCGGCTCATTCCCATCCTGAGAGCGGAGGCGTGTCGGTCTCCTCAGCAATAAGCTCTAAAAGTACCTCCGAGATTGGAATACAGCCACGAGCAAGCAAGTTAGCCTGACGGGTCTCAAATCCTTACGAAGCCGAGACAAGAACTCAAAGACACGTTAAACTCCAAGTCTGACCTCACGGTCTGGCAGCACGGGTAGCTACCGCAAACAGTGGTGCAAAGGGAGGCAAGCTGACGCCAGATAGCACAGCTCTGTGTAGAACTCATCAATGGTGCAATCACCCTACTGAAGAGCATGCTCATGACGTACCACGGATAAGTAGATAGCATCACCAGAGGGCTGAAAGCACTGACGAAGGTAAGACCGCATCTCCGCAATACCCATAAACTCAAAAGCAAACTGAGGTAGAACACTAAAAGTGAGAACAACCAATGCACGAGCATCCTCATTGCACCACTGAGTGGCAACAGCCAGAGAATGGTGGTAGGTGGAAAGAGCATCCGTGAAATCTGAAATCTGATACCTGCTGATCATAAGCATCAACCACAGCATCATCAGCTGACTTGGTTGCAGGTGGCAAGAACCGGTGGCGCCGTGCAGAGTCGAGCAGTAGCGGCGGTGGCCTGACAACCTTGATTTCGAGCAGAGGAGAGAGAAAGAGGAACAACTCGGATTGGAGCGGCATAAGGTGCAGGTGGATGAAGGAATTGACCACCGGCCAGAAGAAATAGCGCAAGTGGCGGCGGCAGAGGTGGAGTAGGCACGGAGTTGCTCGTGAGAAATGAGCATCTAGTATTCGTAGGGGCCAAAGGCCAATATATGTACATGTGAGGCAAAAGTGTGGGAAACCCCTTATACAATGAGGATATACAGAAAAGGTGACTATACATCTCTAACATAGGCCACATGTTCCAAGTCATCCTAGGTGGGCCATATGGGTCAAATTAGAGATCCTATATACATATATATCACTCAACAAAGGGATCTTAAGATGCATCTAATTTTAAAAGTTTCTATGTAAGAAAGCTTGTGATATACTACCAGGTGTCACAGTTTAAGATAACTGGTCACAATGCTTTTATTTGTAATACACAATGTCATTCTATTATAATCAAAGATCATCTAAAGCCAAATACAAGGCAGTGGCAAACCTCCAAATGATCATCAGAGAGAATCTTTCTTCTGACTGCGAGGCATCTAAACATCATAACCATTGAAACCCGTAAGTAAGAAAACTTAAAGAATGGCCAAGGAACATAATGAACAACCTTTTTACCTTTCCAATATTTCTTCTGATTCCTTCAAGTTTCCGATGCTCTGAAGAATAACACTTAAGTTTTCAGCTGCCCTTGTGGTATACAATGAATCCCATCCCTATCACAGTTCAACAGATATATTTCAGTGGCTTTCATAGAGATAATTCGTGATAGGTTTGGTCAAGAGTGTGTGTCACTGTCCCCTTTCCTTCTTTGCTTCTAGCTTTTATATTGTTTCACCTATGTTTTATCAGAAATACTATGGACTGCCAGTTGGACTAAAAACTCACGGAATATGTGACAGGGACAATATTTTATAGAATTTCTACTATGAAATGTTAATGGGTGGTCCATCATTGCTACAATATGTTGTGGTAGAATTTCTACCAGTTGAAATGTCAAGGATCACCAGAATTTGCACATTAAGGATTCTATTCAGCTAAGTTTCTCTCTAGCTGACTGGTCGAACTTTTCCTCTAGCTTGTGTTGATAACATGGAGTATATTTATATAATGGGACAAGAGCTGAGATGAGATAATGCTGCACCAGTGCTTCAGTACACTTTACTGTGGAAGCAATTTACTTCCTTGCTAGCTTCTATATATTGGAACTTGGGGCTCGCCACCCCACCCAACCTTGAATTAACAAAAGGGTAAACACGACGTGTGTTTACGGCAAAGATAATAAAGAACTCTGCAATAAAATCTGTGAGATTAACTCAAGCCCAATTTAAGAACTATACTATGTTCATGATCAATTTCGCACGACAGACACTGAAGAAACATCATGGGAATAAAGCTATATGGGCATACCTCTGAAAGCTCCATAATTTGTAATATCTTCCTTTGCAAATTTTCAGCTTCAGCCAGTCACCCTGACTTCAACAACTCCTAAAAAAAGGCACATTAAACACGATCAAAAAATGCACACGGGTATAAAGTAAAATCACAAACTAGGATCACAAAACAGAACTGGAAAGAGCATGGATAAGAGTAAAGAGATATATAATCATTGCTAAGAATTAAAAAGATTGACCAACAACCACAAGTTTTTAAGTTTAATATGTCACTATCTCCAGTCAGATAAGGAAATGTTTTCAGCAAGGCCAATTTAATTTAGAGAAAGTTACGCAAAGGTCCCTAAACTTGTAGTGAGGTGCCACTGAATGTCAATAAACTTGAAATGCAACTTAAGATGTTCCTAAACCTGTAGCAGAACTGCCTTAGGTTCCTAGACCTGTGTAAATTGTCTCTGACATTTTTTTTGACATTAAGTAGCTAAAAACTATGATGTGGTAGTTTAGAGGTGTGGACATCGTTATATGAATGATCTATGACACACGTTGGGTTATGATGGGTTTAATTTGACAAATTGTTCAGGTGCAGCAGTTAAATGGTTGTGTCGATTAATACTAATTATCAATTGGTGAGATTGAGGATAATTGAATTGGATTTCATGACATGCCATGATTCATGCTAGGTCAGTAACATCAATTCACTGTTAAACAACATTTTTCACAGGGGCCGCTGCTTTTTATCCAGTCCTGGAGAAACTAAGAATTATGTATCTGAACAAGAACTTGGCATAACTAACTTTGGGGGATACTTTTTAGGTGTCATCTAGAATTTTCCACTATCTGCCCCCACCCCTACATTGTCATTCCAACTGATTGTAGATAGCCATGCTAAATATTGTACTAAAAGAATCCACCATCCATGAACCTTGAAAGCATGGAATGATAAATGAGAGACCTCTAAATTAGACACTTGTTTTTCGAGAAAACGCAAAAGGTTTGCGTCCCATTTCAATGAAAAGGAAGGAGAGTTTTTACAAGCCTAGAGAGGCCGAGTACAGGGGTTTAGATGAATGCAATCAGTGCACATCCCAAGTGCTCTAAATTAGACACTAGCCTCATGTTTGGACAGATAAACCCGGGCAGGCTGCCCCTCTCCTTGCTGCATCCCATCTCCAAGGTGAAGATCAAATTGTGGTTTTGCTCGCCATGTTGCATTGTTGCCGCATTGTGCTTTATTTTTTTTAATATGCAACTTTGGGCATACATGGCATGCGTTTGAACAAGAAAAACGACGATGCTGCTGGGCAACGGCGCCAGTGCTCTCTTTTGGGAGGACCGCTGGATTAAAGGTTGCGCTGTTCGCGAGATTGGCCCCCCTTGTACGATTGCATCCCGAAGAGACACGGGAAATCCACGACGGTCGCGGATACATGAGCACAGCTGGGATCGCGATATTCATGGGGCTCTGGGCATACATGAGATAGGGCAGTACCTGCAACTATGGAACATCATCGCCTCGCCCGTCGAGATGACCCCGACAGGCTGCAATGGAAGTGGACGACGAACGGTGTCTACTTGGCCACTTACCAGGGCTCTACTTCATCTCCCCTGGAAGCTAACCTGGAAGAGCTGGCCCCCTCCGCGCGTCAAGTTCTTTCACTGACTCGCTGTTCTCGACCGCTGCTGCACGGCAGATCACCTCGCCCGTCGAGGCCTGCCGCACCACGTTATCTGTCCGCTGTGCGATCAGGCACCGGAAACTATGCGCTACCTGCTCCTTGCCAGGCACCGACGGGGAACTCCGTTGCTGTAAAGGCAAGGCACTCCCAAGCCAATGCATAAGGGGATCGCCTCCAAGACCCTGCTTGTGCCGTAGCTGATCTGGAAACAGAGGAACGCCCCTATGTCTTCGAAAACGCCCAACCCTCCATCAGCGCCACCACCGATGTGATCAAGGAGGAAGCTAGGCTATGGGTCAGGGCAGGTGCTCAGGGGCTTACCGACGACTTGGTACATCCACTGATTGTAATTTTTTCACTTTTCTTGTTCCTCCTAGGAGGGCTGTAATCGAACTCCTACCTTTTCAGTTCAATTCAATTCAATTCAATGAAATGAAATGTAATGAAATGAAATGCAGAGGTCCTTTGTGCTTTCTCGGAAAAGATATGCTCAATGAAAACATTTTCCTTTCCTCTCACCTCAAAGCCAGTTGGGCTCGGGGACTAGTTTAGCTAGGTGTGTGCACATTGTATCTAGGTCGGGGCCTAGGAAAGGAAATACATAGGATATGTTTGATTGGTGTCCAAAACCAACCTTACCAAAAAAATGTCATAATTTGCTCTTTGTTTGGATGGTTGCCAAATTTTTGGCATGCCCATGCGACTCAAGTTCAGCTTTGTTCTCAACACTGGCCTCATGGGCAAGCAAAAGCTTAATGAAATCCAGAGCTCCTGCCCCGAGAAAGATGTCTCGAAAAAATGAGAGGGAATATATAGAACAGTAACTTATACAGCAACAGAACATTTGTACCTTGGCAAGAAGGTACATTGTATTTGCATAATCTGGGTGACCAAGCCCGATAACACGTCCTTGTATCTGCATGACAAGTTAAAATTGATGGGCTAGAACCACAAACCATAAACTACCTAACCCCAAAAAAAATCAGTCAAGTATATTATTTCTGAACAAAAGCAAGCACACATAATTTCTAGACAGATCAGTAACTGACATGTATCACTAAGAAATACTTTCCGATATTTGATGATTAAAGAAAACAAATAAAGCTGAAGTAAACAGCATACTACAGAAGAGGGAAAAGGACACTACAGTAGCCCTTCTTGGATGAAATATAATTCACATCGCATTGGAAGAGTTTTTGTACACGTCATAGAATTGCATGCATATACTTTAGTGCTTCTCATGTACATATCATTGATTTATATGCACATATTTTATAGTGCTTTGTCTACTGGGCCATGACACAAATAACGATATATTTTACTCATGGTTTGTCGCGTCTGCTTATGTTCCATGTGTTAAACAACAAGTAATTATACATGGCCAGATAAAGTAGTGTACTGTTTTAGTCAAATGATGTAATGCTGATAATCATAATCTTGGTGGCAAAGTGACACATATGAGATTCCAATAACATATGTCAAACATGGAAAGAAAAAGGAGGCCAGAGAATTAACGTTCATTACCTTCAGAACACGCTGCAAAAAGAATCAACAGAAGAAGGAAATGATATAAGCAAGTTTAAATTGAAAAAAAAAACATGCATAAACAATAGAAAATTAATACAATAATTATAATGAGAATTAAAATGGCTAAACATGTTTTTTTCCTTTCAAGATGCAATTGTAAACTATTGCTCCACGAGCAGTTTCTTTAGTCGATATGTGCACATGCTCAGAAGGAGCACAAATGAGTATAGTCATGAGATCTTTTGCAGTGTTGGTATGTTATGTTTGTTTAAGAAACTTTATGATTTATAACAATGCTACGTTCCTTTGAGAAATCCTTTGATTGCTATCTCCGATTTTCCTCCTCCAGGAAAGTTGGAATGGGATGCTGCACATTATTCAGCTTTATAAAGATTATTGAAAATTATCTCCATCATTGCTCCCAGCAGGATTGAAGAACTACATATTAAGGTAAGCAACAAAAAATGGTACTGTTCTGATATATTCACTCCTTGCAAACTATTGCCTGTGAACTGTTAAGTTTTCTTCCTAGAAGAGTAGGGGAGAGCCCTACTGAGCTATTACATGGCATTTCATTTAAATCTTGTCAAACATTATACAATAACATTTGCAAAAAGCATAAGATCTGAACTTTAGAAGATTCATGAGGTAACAGCAGGTACCTCATAACATGTCTTAGCTTGATCAAACTTGCGCTGATTATCATAGAACAGCCCAAGAATATTCAAATACGATCCAGACCTACAAGAGGCATGTAAAGTAAAGTATCTTTTAAGAAATAAGAAATTACAGTAGTTCTCCATTTTAAACGCATGGAATTTAGATGAAACATTGTATGCATTGACTAGTGCGATCAATCATGCATGCACACACACACACAGGAAAGTGCACACCGTTCTTCAGCTCACCAACAATAGTACACACTGAGAAGGCAGGGATGCATAATATGTACAATGTAATGGAGAAAATAGCATGTCACCTATACTGTTATTCAACCCTAAACAGTAACTTTTGCCCCTGAGACAGAACACAATATAGTCCAAAACTCAAAGTACTGAATATCGTCAGGTCCATATAATTGCACCAGGATTTCAATTGCTTCAGCATATAATGGCTCAGCTTTCTCAAGCTCTTCTTTTATTCCATAAAGTTTTGCCTGCAAAACTTAGATAGTATTTAAAACAGGGAACAAAAAGGAATGTTGCTTCATGCAAGACTAGTATTAACTATTAAAGGAGGTTTATGAAAGCCTACGAAAAACATGGCCGGCCTATTTAAATTTGTAGACAAAAACCATTTGAGAGTCACGGTGTGAAATGCTGTGGTGTACGAGGGATTTGGTACAATATGGTTAGACCAATAAAATATGTATCCCGTATGGTGTATTTAAAATTTTGGCCAGTTTAGCAACAAGAAAATCTCACCCACTCGCGCAGATAGCCCGATTTCATCTGGCGCGGCCCGCCCAATATTATGTACGGTGCGCCCAGCCCATACCCCCCTCCCCCCACCCCCCGCCCAATATTACGTACGGTGCGCCCAGCCCGTACCCCCCTCCCCCCACCCACAATTGGGAGCCACGCGGGATGCCACGGACACCGACAAGGCGGGCGCTGTCATTGACAGTCAAGGCATTCATAGCATCGCATTGGTTTCCCAGCCGGGCGCAGCGAGACGTCTCTTCACCTCTGCGGCGAGGCCTTCGTTAATGTAGGGTGCGTCCTTTCGAGCGGTGTTACTACCCACCGCTCTCTGGCGCTGTTAAAAGCCTTGCCTCGCCACGCCGCGTCGTCCTCACACTCTCCCGCGCCTCCACTCTCACATCTCTCCCGCCGTGAAACCCTAGCTAGCTACACCACCACGGACGATGTATATCAGCTAGCGTCGCAGGGACAAAGCCGCGGCCAATGGCTTTGGGCCGCATATGCTGTTGCTCGAAGAGACCACAGCTGCGCGGCAACAGCTACCCCGCGACGTCCAATAGCGCCCTCCCAACAACTAGGCTCTCTCCGTCAGCGGCATCCCCATGCTGCACGCGTCGACGCGTTGGTGCCGTGACTTCTGCGCAGCAGTCATGGGCCACTACTGGAGGGAACTCACCTTGGAGTAGCGCGATGATCCCGAATGGGCGTCGGACAACGTGGAGCGCTGCGAGGCGAAGTTCCACGTCTCCACGACGAGGAGATGGCGCGCTGGAATGGGCCAAGTCCGGCGCCGATGGACAAGACCGTTCACAGGCGCGAGGCGTTCTAGGGCGTGCCTAGGCGTGAGGCGTTCTAGGGCATGCCTAGGCGCACGCTCCACGGCGTGATGGCGCACATCCAGAACCACGGCGAGCGCCTGCTCACCCTCCGCCGGTGTTTAGGGCTCCTCCGGCCCCTTGGCACCACGCATGCCACCAGCGCTGCTCATGCCCAAGAACGAACCGGACAAGCCGAGTCGCACGGGGCGTGACATCTCAATCCACGAGCGTGCACCTCCTTCGCCGAAGAAGGTGAAGCAGGAGAAGTTGTTGCCGCAGCTGCTCGCCATGCCGCCGCGCCGTCGCACGGTTGCGGCATCGCCATACAGGAGCACGTGCCTCCTTTGCCGAAGAAGGTGAAGCAGGAGAAGCTATTGCCGCAGGTGCTCACCATGATCCAGTCGCAAGAGGACTTCCGCGACCTGGATGTCGGCCCCGACGAGATTCTGGGGCTCAACGCCGTGATCGAGAAGTCGCGCAACGTCGTCCTGGCGCTGCCTGTGTGGTCTCTAAAAGAGCACGCCAGGGCAACCTGGCGTCCCTACCTCGACCTCACCGACGACAGCACACACTAGTACAGAACGACACATCGGAAACGGGCCAAAAACCCCTTCGGCAACGGAGAAAGGGTCCGTGTCCCCGACCCTGTCACTGATGTGAAGGCCTTCATCGGTAACGGAGGCAAAAAACCGTCACCGATGAGGGCATAAGTTGGCTACGGTTGCGGACCCATCTCCGTTTCCGATGTATCGGTGCATCAGTAACGGAGATTCTATTTTACTCGTTTGCATTGAGGTTCTTTCAGAAGCCTACAGGAGCAATTCGGTTGCCAAATTACATTCAAAATCTCACAGCAGAAGCGCAAAGTTGCTACCAAATCCATTCATAACGTATATAAGAATTGTCATCATTACATAGCATCAAAAGATGAGTTACACATGCCTCGCTAATCCTATCATTCTCATGCCTCCCTAAACTTAACTTTTATGACACTCCACTCTTCTCCAGCTCCACCTTCTTCCTCAGTTCCGAAGCGCCGAAAACGGAATTCGACCTAGCAAAAGACTCGAGTAGCGGTTTCATGCTTCTCCAAATCACATCTGCAGCCAAATTGCTACACACATACACAAAATAGATGGAGAAACTAAAGACAAGAAACCACACCGAGCTCGCAAGCCTCCTTAGCAAATTAATCTTGCCAAATTCTTCATAGCGAGGCTTGCTCCATCTTGGACGGTGTCGCCGAAATATAATAACGTCACCGCTGTGACATTTCGGCCACACTGTCCAAGACACTCTTAATTAAAAAAGTGTTTTGAACAGTGCAGCGAAACGTCACAACAGCGACGGTTCACGGATATGATCCCACTTTGTATTTAGCTCTTTTAAAGCTTGTTTGGATCTGCATGGCGCTTCTGCATATAAAATACATTGATGTCTAGTTAGAAAAGAGCCAAATATGATGCTACATGACATAAATACAATTTAAGATGAAAACAGTTTACACCTTAAGCGCCTATATCCGTGTGCTTGCTGTCCGATCGAAACGATTTGGAGGCAGAACTTGAAGGTGATGTTACCTTCAATTGCCTCACCATTTTTATGCATTGTCGCCGAAATATACTATTACTTTATACACTAGCTACACAAAACCATAACGAGGATTAGCACATTGACAAAGGGTTGAAATTAATCTATTAGACTTCAAATACTAAAAACAAACACAACACAATACTAGACTTCAAATACTAGACAAGTTGAAGGTAATGTATTCATCATCGGCAGTACTAAAAACAAACACAACACAATACTAGACTTCAAATACTAGACAAGTTTTATATGCTACTTTAAAAAAAATGTAAGATCTAGTGTTGAGGGGTGTATTCATCATCGGCAGTACTACAATACTAGACAGAACACAATACTACAATACTAGACAGTATTACAATACTAGATCGGTAGATGCTACTTTAAATAAAATGTAAGATCTAGTGTCGAGGGGTGTATTCATCATCGGCACTAGACAGAACACAATACTAGACTTCAAATACTAGACAAGTTTTCTGTGCTACTTTAAACAAAATGTAAGATCTAGTCGGCTACATACCCGGGGAAGATGCACGGCAATAGACCAGTAGATCCGCGTCGGCGACATACTCGGGGAAGATGCGCGGCGGCTCGCCGACGAGCCGCTGGGGGGGGATGCGCGGCGGCTCACGACGCGCCGCTGGGGGAAGATGCGCCGACGCGCCGCTGGGGGAAGATGCACGGCGGCGATGCCGGCCGGACGCGCCACTCAGATCTGCGAGATAAGGGTTAGGTCTGGAGCCGCCGCCACACTATGACTGTGGAGTGAGAGTGAGAGTGAGAGTGAGAGTGAGAGCGAGAGCGTTAGGGTTGCCGCAGTGGCACATTTATAGCATATAATAACATCGCAAACGGAGACGATAAACAACCGTTTCCTCTAATTTCTTCACTGACACACTGGGCCTACTTACAAAGGATCGATAGAGTAATTGAACTAACTATCTACTCTACTTGTTCTGCTTACGCCCTGCCTCCGCGCCATTGTCATCCGCGGCGCGGCGTCGCTTCTTGCCGGTTGCCTTTTCCTCAGGCGCCTCCTCCTTCGGCACCTCCTCCGATGCCTCCTCCTCCGGCGCCTCCTCCGACGCCTCCTCCTCGTCGTCGTCGTCGTCGGCGTCGTATTCTTCCTGGCTAGAATAATACGGCTCCGGCGGGTCCTCCGGCTCCTCTTTCTCCGGCGACTCGTCCTCTTCGGAGTCGTCTTCTCCTTCGCGTGAAGACGGCGGGTCCGAGTCGTCGGAGTCGTCTTCTACAGAGCGTGAAGATGGCGGGTCCGAGTCGTCGGGGTCCGAGTCCGGCGGCCCGTCTTGATCCCACCATGGAACTTCACCGCGGTCTTCCGCGCTCGCGTCGTCGCTCGGGACTTCCTCGTTCTGCCACCAGGGTTCCGCCATGGCGGTTGTGCTAGTGTGGTAGATAATGTGGGAGAGAACGAAGGGGAGAATGCGGGACCTGCCTGGCTTCGCGCGGTTCCAGTCACATTTTATTAGCGTCGATCAGGCGGTTCCAATCCCTCGTGAATTAAGCCGCATTGAACAGGCGCGCTTCCAGATTGCAACTGCAATTTCCCAAGCACATCGCAAACGGATATACATAAACAACCGTAGCCATAGAGATACATATTGGAAACGGAGACAAATTTATGACCGTTGCCAATAGTTTTGGTAACGGAGATATAAAATTCTCCGTAACCAATGTTGACGGACCAGCCTCTGTCAGGCCTCGTCCGCAACGCTAAAATCACGATTCTCTGTCGCCTAACACCTGCCGTTTCCATAGAGGGGTATCCGATGTGTCGTTCTGTACTAGTGACAAGGCCTAGCAGGGTCAAGTCGAAGGACAGCGAAGTCGTCTCGGGGCTGCATGCGTGTGGTCTCTAAAAGAGCACGCCAGGACGACCTGGGCCCCTGCCTCGTCCTCACCGGTGACGACGACGGCACAAGGCCCAGCGGTGTAATGTCGGAGGACAACGAAGACGGCGGTGCTGGGAGCGGGGTGAAGGCCAAGGCCGGCTAGGAGGACTACATCCCTACGGGTGGCGGTAAATTAGGTTTAATTTTTTTTGTTTATCAAAATTCGTTCAAACTTGTAATTTTTCCTAAGTGTTTGAATGAATTTCTTGTTTGAATCTTGTTTAAAAGTGGGGAGAGACGCCCCCAATAGCCCACATCTCATCCGAACGGCCCCAATAGTGTCCGCCTGGTGCTGCTGTCGGACACTATATAGGCGCCGCTAATGGAGATGCTCTAAATATGGTGTAGCAGGGACTGTTTAGTTCACTATCACCTTGTCAAACTTTACCCCACATTTATTGCCAAACTTAAATAGATTAGACCAATAAATTTTGTGTCACACTTTAGCATTACTAAGAGAATCGGTCACACATTGTGTGTCCATGGCCTGCATGATTGGAAAAAGGAATATTGTCTAATGTGTAACTACAAATGAAACCCATACATAACTTGGTCAAACTTGAGTTAACTGGGCCAAAACAAAGTGTAGTGATGCTTCATGTTTGGCTATGGACCAAAACAGGCCCTAAGACTCATAATTTAGCTGATGGAGTTAACTGGGTACTGCACTTCCATTCGTCAGAAAGGAAAACAGAATGTCACTTCAATCTTCAGTTCATAGTCAATAGCAACACTTACCAAGTTGTTCAGAGCTGATGCAACATGTACATGTCTCGGTCCAAATCCTTCTTTAGCTTCTTGTAGGGCTGTTTTGAATAACTTCTCAGCTTCATCTACTTTTCCCTAGAAAAGAATGCAAAAGGATATAATAGGATAGTAACAACTGTGGCTTGCATTATGAATGAATAGTAGGAGTAACTACAGAGACACCCCTCCTTTTCCTCCGCTAATACAGTCATACTCAAAGCAACAATAAGGTGTTAACAACTTGTAATCCACATGGCATATGGTCCAAACAGTCATACTTAATGCAAATGTTTAATAGTTGCGTGATTTACTAAGTGAAGCAATTCTTGGAAATGTACTTACGAGAAGTTGCTAAACTCAAACTTTGGAGCAATAACAATCCAAATATAGTAACAAATTACCATCCAGTTTCAGCATATCAACATCAAAACAGCACATAGTTTAATGGCAGGCTGAACCTTCCAGTTCCACATGGTTAAACGAGGAAAGTGAAGGGCTGACCCTCATAGTAAGAGTTGTAACAGGTAACCCAAAAGGTGTGGACCAAGCAGGTTATATGAAATTTGGTCAGCATCAGGGTACTAAGCACTTGAGTTGTTCTCTCTAGGCTATGATGTATCAAGATGATTGTGGTCAAGTTTTGCATCATTTTTGGGGAACACACATAAAAAAGGGAATTATGTTTGAACGAAGGGGGAAACTATAATATAGTAACTTTTTTCTCAGAAAGATAAGTCCAAAACGTGGTTCAGATGAAGCCAAGGATAATTGGATACTTGCTTTTCGTAAACAATCCTCGGCCTTATCGGTGCAGATTCTCCATTTGATCGTGTGTTCATTTGAGATC
Source organism: Poa pratensis (assembly GCA_947311845.1). Taxonomy (NCBI): domain Eukaryota; kingdom Viridiplantae; phylum Streptophyta; class Magnoliopsida; order Poales; family Poaceae; genus Poa; species Poa pratensis. The sequence continues at coordinate 29,196,401 of CAMZMU010000082.1, forward strand.
ACTGAACCTTCTTCGACACGACGTAGACCACTAGCATTCGCCTCAGATTGCTCACTTGTAGCTGCTGGAGTAACCGAATCATCCTGAGCCAATACAGTGTTGCTGCTCAGGCCAAGAAAAACAGCTGCAACAACAATAAAGTAAGGATTGTAAATGATATCAAATATGAAATTTATTTCGTTAAATTAGAAAGTAGAGTGGAGAAATCTGGCCACGATTAGACAATTGGTAGAAGGAAATCCTAACCAGAAAAAACTAAGCGTCCTTTAGGCATTACTATGGTCTCAATTAGCTGGTTTCTCAATCTAGCAACAAGCTAACCTGCTCTCAACTTTTGTTTTCCCACCTCATCCAAATGCTGGGTTGGCATATGGCATACCCTTAGTAGGAAGTGACCAGAGGGACTCTTCCCTCTCCGGCGTCATTTTTAGTAGGAAGTGACGTGACATGTACTACTATTTTAGATGCTCTTTTCCCAACAGTTAGCAACGGCCAAGCAGTATGCAATGCATTAAAAGGGGAGGGCGCATATGCGGAGATGATACCTGCTGGCCCAATCAGCATAGCACCATACGATGAACCCTTGTTACTGAAGTTGCCATTACTAGAACCTGAGGGAGAAAATCATGCATTTCGTTAAAATGATCATGACGCCAAACACGCTCGGTACGACTCGGTTGCAATAGAAACAGTAGAACCATGACATATTTGGAATCAGAACTAGATTCATCATAACAGTTTTGCCATCAAAACCACCGTCGTGGGTGAACCAAGCTGGGCTGTGAAGATCCGATGAGGGGAAGGGGTAAATCGAAAACTAGAGGGGCGGAGAATGGAGTAACGGGGGAAATTCCCACCTGAGGCTGTCGGGGGGCTACCCCGAGGTAGAGTCAAGGTGTGGTACAATCTATGTCCAAGAGTGGACCGAGGTACAGAGAAACCGAGATAACCAGGCCCAGAAGGGGCCGGCATATGATGCCGGTGCAAACCGACATATATTGACCGGCATAACCAGGCCCTAAAGGGGCCGGGGTATGATGCCGGTGCTAACCGACACATACTGACCGACATTCATATGTCGGTATCATCGTATCTTCTCTTATGTGCAGGGAGGATAATCAAGGAAGGGAAATCCGGCATATCCATGCCGGGTTAAAGAGAAGAGGCGCCTTATGCCGGTTGGAAGTCAATGCAAAGGTCACATCCTGCCTGACACGGGAGTATGGCAGGTGGTATGGCGTGGGTACGAGATGACTGGTCACACCTACCGCTGACCACGGGCGTACGTGGGAACAGAGTGCGAGGCATGGGCAGGCCACGTCTTGTCCGTGACAGAGGACACAATCATGACCGAGCTGATGATGCAGACGCGCGTGGCAGCAGTGTAATGTACGGCGCCAATCCGGTGACCCGGGTATCAGTATATAAGGTGCCCAGGGCCTCCTGCGTGAGGGGAGAGACACTGAGACACTGAGAGAAGCGCTGAGACGACGATGCGCTAAGAGATATTTCCCCCATAGCTTCCTTCTTCTTCCTTGAGAGCTTCACCATAGCAGAGAGCATACAGCTCGAGGAGCACCTTTGTGTTCTTGATATCCTGATATTCTGAGACAGACAGGCAGGAGTAGGGGTCTTACCTCCTCACGAGGGCCCTGAACCTGGGTAGATTGTGTGTGTGTTTGTGTCTTCCGTGTGCGCTCCTCAGCGCGCTATCCCTCCTCGGTTCCACCAGCGTCCATCGGCCCCAACTTAAGCCATCCTATGGCATCTGCCGTGATACCACCACGATAGTTGGCGCCCACCGTGGGGCCAGCAGCGGCGTTGGCTGGTGTGTTCATCCGGACGGGTTCCATCATCGCCTCCGGCGAGCGCGTGGTCAGTGGCCTTGTCCACAGATTCGGCTGGCTGAACTTCATCGACAACAACGCGGGCTGCTTCGGTAGCAGGCCGCTCTCGAGGAACGGCTGCCTCGTCACCTTCGGGACGTACGAGGTCTACGTCGCCACCGAGTTTGTCTGCAGGTACCCCGAGCAAGTGCTTGTAGCCGAGGATCCTCCTGCTGTCTGTGCGGCTCGCGGCCGGCGTATCGCTCGCCCCGGGAGCTGCGCAGAGGTCATGATGACCGGCTCCACGGGTGGTGCCGGTAAAGGAGAAACCGGCAAAGGAGATGCCGGCAAACCTGCCGCCAAGACCACCAGATCGGCGAAACTGCCGCTGGAGAGGAGGGAGAACCTCCGCGACTAGGCCGGTACATCCGAGGTACCGGTCAGGCCGGTTCCTCTCGAGGATATGATCGAGAAGTTGGCTGTGCCGGTAGCTACCGGTACAGATGCTGCCCTGACGGAGGTCGAGTTGGACTCGCATCGTCAGAACCTGCATCAGGAGGCTCTCGCGATGTCCTAGATAAGGAGAGTATTCGAGATAACCTTCCGTGAGTATAACAAAGCTCATGGTTTAACTCCGATAGCTACTCATCCTAGTCGCATAGAGGATGTGCGTAAAAGGGGTAGAGGCCTCAATACCGAGATTGCTAGAGATGGTAGATCAAGTTCTAGTAAAACTCCTAGTCACATGTCGGCTGAAAAGCCCAAATATAGTTCCCCTGCTAAGACTCTTAGAGCTGCCGAGGCAGTAAGAGCCGAGTTATCTGGTTTATCCGGAGAAGCTCTCCGTAAGCAGCAAGACCGGGTTAATGAGCTAGTAGGTGTTGTTGTGCGGCAAAATGAGGCCTATCTTAGGACTAACACAGTTGCAGGTGGGTCCCAGATTGTTCACTCGGCTAAGGCAGCCAGTGGAGGATCTAAGGGGCAAGCTTCATCACCGCATGTCGGTGGAGATCGGGACCGGAGTGTAAACTCCGGTAAAAACAAGCAGATACAGACATATGATCCGGCATATGCCGGAAAACAGTTAGCCGGGCGAGGCAGTGCCGGCCGGGTTAAAAGCAATCCCGGTCCGGGCGATCCAGATGCCGGAAAAGTTAACTCGGCTGGCCGAGGTTATCCACCTCGGTATCCGACACGAAATCCCGCCCTGCAGCAGCAAAATATCGAGCATGTTTAGCAGCCACAAGGTGTTGACCAGGTGGCTAACCGTTATGATGATGGTTACTCAGCTATGGAGAAAGCCGGGTATCAGAGATATGAAGGTGCACTGGGATCCCGGCTGGGACCTCGCCAGTTGTCACCGAATGATGCACGCTACAAGTTGGAAAGAATCTTTATGTCCGAGATGCTGGAAGAGCAAGGCCCACCTGGCCCTGCATGCTTTGGACCTCGGATCATGAGGGAGCCACCGGTGCCGCACTTTCAGTTGTACCGGGGCGCAAAGACATATGACGGCAGTACTAAGCCGGAAGATTGGCTGACAGATTATGTGTCGGCAGTGCATATCGCGGGAGGAAACCGCCGATGGGCGGTAAGGTATATCCCGCAAATGCTGGAAGGGCCAGCTCGGATCTGGCTGAACAACTTGCGAGAGGGCAGCGTTGACTGCTGGCTGGACTTTGAAGAAGCCTTCGTTAGCAATTTCTCCAGCACATACAAGAGGCCAAATTGTCCTCAGCAGCTTGCCATGTGCAAGCAGAGGGATGATGAAACTGACCGGGACTACATGACCCGGTGGAGTACTGTTCGCAATTCCTGTGAAGGAGTTGTTGAAGCGCAGGCCATTTCATGGTTTGCTGAAGGGTGCCGACATGGCTCCATGCTCTGGCAGAAGTTGCAAAGGGAGATGCCGGCCACCTTGGCCGAGACAATCCGGATTGCGGATAGCTATGCACTGGGTGATCCGATGCAGCCCTTGCTAAACTCGGTGAAACCGAGTAGAAGGTACCCGGTCAACAATGGACCCGGACCAGCCAGGCGAGGTGACCGACAGGATTTCGGGATCAAGAGGAGAGAGGACCGGCCGGATTATCGGTACGGTTCAAATCAAGTTGCCGCAGTTGATCAAGATCAGCCAGGTGCCGGCAATAGCCAGCGTCTGAGGAACAGCGGTCCTGCATGGGGCCAAAACCAGGATGGGAAGAAACCGTGGAGTGACCAGAGGAAGCCGTTAACCTATGAGGCAATGTTGGATGGACCCTGTAGCTATCACACGCACGACCCCCGCAGACCGGCTAATCATTCAACCCGGCAGTGCAGCTGGTATCAGCGCACGTTGAAGGAATGGGGAGGATCCGGAAGAAATCAGATGGGTGCAGCTCAGAGACCTCCAACACTACCGCTCACTGGGGCAAACATTAGTCCCCGAGTTTACTTTCTTGTTTACTATATTTAGTAATCTCTGCTCTTGTCTACCATTTTGGCGTTCGACAGTCGAGTCACAAGATCAAATTTATAGCATACAGTACTCATAAATTTTGAGATAAGGTTTAGAGTCATCCGACACAAAGAAAAGGAATAAAATACAGGGTTAGTAAACAACATATACCGAATCATTTTTGGACCGAGTCCCCGAGTCTGTTTTCATGTTTACTATATTCCATAACCTCTGCTCTTGACTGCCATTTTGGCGTTCGTCAGTCGAGTCACAAGATCACAACAAGATAGCATACACTACTTGAACTTTGAGACAAGGTTTAAAACCATTCGGCATAGGAACAACACAGATAAAACACATGCATATAGACAAGGCAGTCCCCGAGATTCTTTTCGGAGTGCCAACATTTCATTCAAAGGAAACCGAGATACATACATTGCGCCCTTAAGAGTAAAAGGGACGGAGCAGAGCCACATTCCAGGGTCGTTTGGTTTCCTCTCCGGATTTGTCCATCCTGTCCTTCCTTGGTTTTGTGCATCTATAAGATAGTATGCATCATTGTGCAGAGCCTTGCTCACAATGAACGGTCCCTCCCATGGAGGTGATAACTTGTGCATGCCGGCTTTGCGCTGCACTAGCCTAAGCACCAAATCTCCTTCTCGGAATACCCGAGGCTTTATCTTCCGGCTATGATAGCGTCGGAGATTTTGCTGATATATTGCTGACCGAGATAAGGCCAGTTCTCGTGCTTCTTCGAGCAGATCGACATCATTTTCCCGAGCTTCTTTTGCCTCGGCCTCTGTGTACAGTGTAACTCTTGGCGAGTCATACTGTATGTCGGCCGGCAGGACCGCTTCTGCTCCATAGACCAGAAAAAATGGCGTATAGCCCGTTGATCGATTCGGTGTGGTCCTGAGACCCCACAGTACTGCCGGTATCTCCTCTATCCAACAACCCGGAGTTCGCAGCAGTGGTTCAATCAACCGGGCTTTGATGCCGGCTAACACCAATGCATTTGCTCTTTCCACTTGCCCATTGGCCTCCGGATGCGCGACCGATGCTAGGTCAAGTCGGATTCTCTTTTCCGCACAGAACCGAGCAAATTCTCCTACAGCAAAGTTTGTGCCATTATCCGAGATAATGCTGTGTGGGTAACCATATCTCAAAATGATGTCTTTCAAGAAAGACACAGCCGTGTGGCCGTCACATTTCCTGATTGGCTTCACCTCGATCCACTTGGTGAACTTGTCCACCATTACCAGCATATGAGTCATGTTACCTCGGGCCGGTTTGAATTCCCCCACCATATCCAGACACCAAACAGCAAAAGGCCAAGTGATGGGAATTGTCTTGAGTGCTGAAGCTGGCATGTGGATCTTGTGAGCAAATCTCTGACATCCCTCGCACTTCCTGACGATATCTTCTGCCTGTTGCAAAGCAGTGGGCCAGTAAAACCCATGCCGGAATGCCTTAGCAACCAAGGCTCTTGAGCAAGCATGATGACCACATTCTCCTTGATGAATTTCCAGGAGCATCTCTTGCCCTTCCTCCGATTCAACACAACGTTGTAGCACTGTGGTTGCGCTTCTCTTATACAACTCTCTGTTGATGATGGTGTATGCTTTGGATCTTCTTTGCACTCGCCTGGCCTCGGCTTCATCATCTGGCACACTCCCATCTATCATATACGACATTATAGGCTGTGCCCATCCTGGCACAGGACGTACAGGAAAGATCGGTTCATCCACCTCCATTGGTTCAACCGACATTGCCTCCTCTGACATCAATTGGTCAGTCCCCGGGTTCTGCCAAGCAGTCCCCGGGTTCTCCCAAATGCACCCGACATCGATGTCCATGGGAACAGCATCAGATTCCGGTTTCTTCGGGATAAAGATTGACTCGGACTCGGGCGATGGTTTGATTGATGGCTTCCTCAGATGCTCCAAGGATATGCCGGGTGGGATTGGATCCCGAGATGACCTAGCTTGGACAGTACATCGGCGGCTTCATTTTCTGCCCGAGGTATATGCTTGAACTCGCAACCTTCAAAGAACCCCGAGATCTTCTGGACATGAAACCGATATAACGCCATGTTGGCGTCTAAAGCATCCCAATTTCCCGAGACTTGCTGCACCACCAGATCCGAGTCTCCGAAGCATTCTATCCGGCGAATACCAATTTCCTTGGCCACGTTGAGCCCATGAACAAGTGCCTCATACTCGGCCACATTGTTAGATGCCGCAAAATGAATCTGCAACACATATCTCAGTTGATCCTGCTTTGGCGAGGTAAGGACTACCCGGCACCTAAACCAATTTTGTCTTGGAGCCATCAAAGTGCATTCTCCAGTAATTGGAGTCAGGCAATGGTGGCTCATATTGCATCTCGGCCCAATCCACGAAGAAATCAGGCAGTGCCTGAGATTTGATGGCATCTCTTCTTTCATAATGTGGCGTATAAGGAGCCAGCTCAATGGCCCATTTGGCTACTCGGCCGCTTGCATCTTTGTTACCAATGATTTCCGAGATAGGAGCTTCACACACCACTGTGATTGGATGCTCTTGAAAGTAATGTTTCAATTTCTTGACCGCCATATAGACGCCATATGTCATTTTCTGGTAGTGAGGATAATTTTGCTTGGACAACGAGATCACCTCGCTCAGATAATATACCGGCCTCTGCACGGTTTTGCCATCTTCTTCTCGCTCCACTACCACTACGGCACTCACAACCCGGTTTGTGGCTGCAATGTAGAGCAACATCGGCTCTTTGGGTAATGGTGAGGCCAATATCGGCGCAGTTGCCAACATCTTTTTTAGCTCAGTGAACGCCGCATCCGCTTGCGGGGTCCACACAAATTTGTTACTTTTCTTCATTAGTTGGTATAAAGGCAATGCCTTTTCTCCCAACCTACTAACAAACCGACTTAACGATGCCAAGCAACCAGTGAACTTTTGCACATCCTTGAGATTATTCGGCAACCTCATGCTCTCAATAGCACGGATCTTTGTCGGATTTGCCTCGATACCTCGGCTTGACACGAGGAAACCGAGTAACTTGCCTGCCGGCACACCAAATGTACATTTGTCCGGGTTAAGTTTTATCCGGAATCTCCTTAGATTCGCGAATGTTTCTCTGAGATCATCAATCAGAGTGGATTTCTCCTTAGTTTTGATGACGATGTCATCGACATACCCTGCACATTTTTGCCTATTTGATCATGCAAGCATTTTTGCATACATCTTTGGTAAGTAGCACCAGCATTTCTCAAACCAAATGTCATGACACGATAGCAATAAGCCCCGTACGGGGTAATAAAAGCAGTTTTCATTTGATCAGCAGGGTTCAGCGGTATCTGGTGAAAACCAGAATATGCATCCACAAAGGATAACAGCTCACACCCGGCTGTGGAATCGATCACTTGATCAATCCGAGGCAGCGGGAATGGATCCTTAGGACATGCCTTGTTCAAGTTTGTGAAATCAATACACATGCGCCACACAATGGCCACGTTCGGGTCATCCTTTTTCTTTTCCACCAGGACCGGGTTAGACAACCAGTCCGGGTGCAGCACTTCCATGATGAAACCAGATGCAAGTAATCTGGCCAGTTCATCGCCTATCACCTTTCTCCTCTCATCCGAGAGACGTCGCATAGGTTGCTTCACGGGTTTCATATCCGGTCTGACGAACAATGAGTGCTCAGCCAACTCCCTCGGAACACCTGGCAGGTCCTGATTTGACCATGCAAAGATATCCCGATTCTCACGGAGGAAGTGACTGAGCTCGCCTTCCTATTTCTCGGTCAACCCGGTACCAATGATGACGTTGCGTTCTGGGAACGCCGGGTCAACGTTGATCTTCTTCGTCTCCTTCGGCACCTGGAATGCCGCACTCTGCTCCGGGTTAGTCATACCCGGCATACCGAGTTGCGCGGACTGGGCCAGCGCCACCACTTCATGGATCCTCTTCTTCTCCGCAGCAATGATTAATGACTCGGCCAGACAAGAGCCAGCCGAGGCACACAAGGAACGCTTATAGTCACCCGAGATGGTGATGATGCCATTAGGACCCGGCAGCTTCATCTTGAGGTAAGCCACATGGGTAGATATCATGAACTTGGCCAGCGCTGTCTACCGAGCAAAGCATGGTATGGACTTTCGAGGTCCACCACCTCGAATTGGATGCTCTCAGTTCTGCAGTTGTCCTTGGTGCCGAATAACACATCAACCCAAATTTTGCCCATAGGTGCACACGAGACACCAGGCACTATACCGTGAAAGGTTGTACTACTAGGCTGCACATGTTTGCCGAGATGCCCATCTTCACCATGGTGTCTCGGTACATGATGTTGATGCTGCTCCCATTGTCAATGAGAACTCGGGTGAACCTGACATTGATGGTGGGCCCAATGAATGTCGGATCCACCACTAGAGCGTAACCTCCGGGCTAGGCATGATCGGGGATGGTCCTTCATGCTCCAGCTGATCTCCTGATCAGACCAGTGCATATACTTCGGCACAGCCGGCATAACCGCGTTACCTCCATTGCACGCCGGTGCCGGCTCTGCTTGTCAGTTGCTCGGTCACAAAGACCACATAGCTCTGATGAGCCTCTCTATACTCACCCTGGCAATATTCACCCTGGCGGTTGGGACCAGCATTGCTGTTGTTGCCTCCGACATTCACTTGGTTAACATTTTCTGGCCCTCTCCAATTATCCACAGGTCTCGGAGCTGCAGGCCTCGGTGGAGGCGTATTCAAGGGAATAGTGTTTGCCCCGTCTGCGAACTCAAAGTGGTGGCAGCCTGGGCTCGCTGGAGCATTATAACATGGACTGGAATGCTGCCGATACCAGCGAGGTTTCTTCCCAGAACCTGGCGCCCCGGCATCCAGCTGCCCCAAGCGAGCTTGCGCAGTCCATGCACACGCTGCAGGTTGCGGTCCTTAAAGCTAGCAAGATTGCCGAGGTGAACCTTCCTCGGCTTAGCTCTTTTTTCTTTTATAATAGATAATAGATATATATTATCCCCAGTCCCCGAGATTCGGGTCGAGTGGTTGATGCTCGACCGAGTAAAGATCACTCGGCGTGAATCTTCACAAATTCACTCGGGGACTTGGTGCAAAGTAATCCGGCATTAAGCCAGTCTCGTTGAAGCTAGCAAGTTAAAGTAGCACTGATAAAAACTTAAGAGTATATATACATCTGCACCCGGCATCCCAGGGATTTAACAGTTCAAATTGTGATAAGTTTAAACAGTTGCGGTGGAGGAGCTCGGGTCAGTAGGAGCAGTCCGGGTCGTAGGAGCAGTCTCGGTCGCAGGATCGACCGTCGTGGTGGTTGCCGGGTTGCCGGTGATGTCGGATGCTGCTTCCGAAGATGTGTCGGCTGCTGCCGGCTTGGCAGTGTCGGCTGCTGCGGCAGTGGCAGTATTGGGAGTGTTGGCCTCGATCTCCTCGTCAACTTCCTCTTCCTCGTCATCGTCCTCTTCCTCATTCACGTCATCTTCTTCGTCTTTGGAGTAGACTGGACCAGGAATGAGACTTTGGGTTTGAGCGTAAGTGGCCATGAAGGAGGCTGCTTCCTTGCGGCTCTGGATCAATGTTTGATCCGACGTCCATTTCGAGTCGGAGCGCAGGGATTTCAGTGCATTGAGGTCGATTGCCTCGTACCAAGAAAGCACAAAGGTCAGAGCTTGATCTGCACCGGCACGAGCTGAGGAAGATCTCCACTCTCGGAGCCTTGTCTCGGTGGCCAGCAGGCACTTGGATAACTCGGCGATGGTAGCTGGAGTCGCGGACTCTGGCCATAGAACCCGGTAAACCCGAATACCAGCTTCAAGGAGCTCAGTACCAATGCACCTCAGAGGAGATATGCGAGCATCCAGAGCCGTCAGATGATCTTCAATGTCCCATTCCTCCGAGATCGGGCCGGATTCTGCTCTTTTTTCTCGAGCCTTGCGGGTAATGTTTGCGGCAGCATCCTTGGAATGGGAGAAGTGTTCTGAAGAAAAGAAAAGCTATCACCGAGTTAAGTCATATATACCGGCATATGTCTAATGTCGGTACAAGCAAAGGAAATTAAAAGAAAGGATAAAGGAAACTTACTGTCCATCTCGCTGTTGATCCGGGTGAGCTCAGCCAACCAGCTGTTGCATTTAGCCTTGAGGGCATCCAGTTCTTGTTGAGCCGAGGTGGCACGGACCTCGGTCTGCTCAAGGAGCTCCTTCTACTTCAGAGCATCTTCTTCATGCTGTTTCTTCTCCATGGCGGCAGCTTTCTCCATTTCGGACTTCTGATTCTGAACCTGTTCAAGCTCCTTCTGGAGCCGAGATACTTCATCTCTTTCCTTCTGGAGCGCAACGTTGTGCGCGTCATCCTGGTTCTTCAACCCCTCCTGCAGCTGCTTGTAGGCATTCTTGAGCTTCTTGTGCTCCAAGAGCAGCTTGTGGAACACCTTGGTCCGAGTATTGGTGCATTCCTGAAAAAAGGGAAAGTGTTACTGTTATTTTAAAGATTCACACCGAGTAAACTCGACCTGAATCTCGGGGACTGGATATCGGAAGTTTCAAAAATTCAAGCCGAGTAAACTCGACCTGAATCTCGGGGACTGGATGTCGGAATTTGTGAAGATTCACGCCGAGTGATCTTTACTCGGTCGAGCATCAACCACTCGACCCGAATCTCGGGGACTGGGGATAATATATGTATCTATTATCTATTATAAAAGAAAAAAGAGCTAAGCCGAGGAAGGTTCACCTCGGCAATCTTGCTAGCTTTAAGGACCGCAACCTGCAGCGTGTGCATGGACTGCGCAAGCTCGCTTGGGCCAGCTGGATGTCGGGACGCCGGGTTCTGGGAAGAAACCTCGCTGGTATCGGCAGCATTCCAGTCCATGTTATAATGCTCCAGCGAGCCCAGGCTGCCACCACTTTGAGTTCGCAGCAGGGGAAACTCCCAGCCAGCAGCTGTGACGACTCTGGAGACGGATGCAGCTAGAGCTTGGGTCAGAGTCAGCGCCAGTTGTGTACTCGGAGTGGCCGGCACTTTCCTGGTGGCCAATTGTCGTGGCTGTGTCGGCTTTGGCGGTGGTGCTTGTTTCTGGGATGCCGGTGCGGAAGACGTCGGTGGTGGCGGTGGCTGCTGCGGTGACTGTTGCTGCTGTGGTTGCTGCTGCGGTGGCTATTGCTGTTGTGGATGCTGTTGTTGTGGCTGTGGCTGCTGCTGTTGTTGTTGTGGTTGTTGCTGCTGATCCGGTGTGATCGGAGTTTCGGTCCGCTCCATCACGGAGTCCATGATGTGGGCACCGAGATCAGCATCTCGGTCAAGGGCCGAGGTGTCGGTAGGTATTGAAGGCAACCGGATCCATGACCTCGGTTTCTGAGGCGTCTTGGCCTCCTCCAGGTGCGGCATCGGAAGTCGGCGGCGGTATGTCGGCTGGAGTTGTGTGTACTCCGGTGTCGGTTGACCGAGATACCGCTTGCGGCAGGATAGGTGAGCGCACGGAGGATGCACTCTGACTGACCTCGAGGGTGGCACATCGAGGCAGGAAAAGATGTTACCTCGGGGTAATGTTATCTCAGTTAAAGGAAGAAAGGGAAACGAGCATATATCGGCGAAGGATTATCTTACCCTTCTGTAACTGGCGGCCCCTTCTTGCCCCGTGGCTTATGTCCCGATTTCTTCTGCAGCTTCGGTTTCTTCGCTGCAGGGTCTGGGGCTGTTGAGGTCCCGGTATCCGAGGTACCGGTCCCGGCACGTTTGCGAGACACACCTCGGTTGCCCGTGGTAGCAGGCGTGTACTTGGAACCTGGCCGTCCGGTCAGCTGGTGCCGAGGATAGTGGGTAAGCAAATGCGATGGGACGAACATCAAGTGCCTCTAAAATTTCACAATCATCGTCATCGTCATTTGACCAATCTCTGATTGAGGCTCGGGCTTGAGGCTTACCCGAGGCAAGGGCGCCAGCAGCCGGAATCGGCATATGATCCTCATCGTCCGGGTCTTCAACCTCGGTGACGGCCGGGGCAGGTAGATCTTTGCCCCCATTTGGCGGAGGGATCCGCTCCATCTTCAGTCTTTTGCCGAGCAAATCTCTACAAATCAGAAGCAATAAAACCGAGTTATTCTAGGAGCCAAATATGGTGCCGACATAAGGGTTGTCTCGGCAGGCAAAATATGTCGGTCTAAATTGCAAGTTACTTACTTGCTCCGGAAGCCGAGTTCTATCATGGGGTTCTTTACCCCATTCCCATTCCTCTGTCATCCACGTCCTGGCGATTGACTTGACGTGTTTCCGGACGGTGGCCTTGCTCAGCTCATGAGTGCTGACCCGAGTAGGGTCGTATTGGCCACTCATGTGGCAGATCTTGTGAACTCGGTTTTGGAGGGGGGAAACTCGGCGGCTAATGAAGGTTCTCAAGAGGTCATCGCCTGTCAGCCCTTCCCCCTGGAGCTGATTGACGATCTTGTGAATCTGGTTGATCTCGAGATTTGTCACCTTTGGGTTGAACTGCCAATTAAACTGCTCCGTGGGGGCACCGAGACTGAATGTCGGCAGGTTCAAGAGATCGACATTGTCCGGGCTCTTCACGTAGAAGAACGTGCGCTGCCACTTCCGGCATGACTCCAGGCCTTGAATCCGAGAAAAGATGGAGGCTTTCCGAGGTATAATTGTAGCGGCTCCGCACGGGGTCATCTCCTTGGGGAAGTTCTTGTTTTCCGGATCCGGAACACTCTGCTTCCGGAGTTGGAAGTACTTGGCCCAAAGTTCAACGGTGGGCCAAAGACCGAGGTATCCCTCGGAGAAAGAGACATATGCCGAGAGAGTGGTGATAGCGTTGGCTGGAAGGTGATGGGGTTGAAGATGAAACCGATCCAAGAAACCTCGGAAGAACGGGCTTGCCGGGAGGCCAAAGCCGCGCTCAAAGTGCGCGACGAAGACAACGCGCTCGCCGGGTTCCAAATTCGGCTCAGCCTCCTTGCCAGGGGCCGGCATATCACCTCTTTCGGGATACACCGAGTTCGGATCAGCCAGTCAATCTCTTCTAGGGAGACGTCGGAGCCTTCCCACCCGGCGCGCTCACCCTCCTCGACGGCGGCGTCGGCGGGATCCGCGGTGTTGCTAGAAGACATCGCGGCGGCGCGATGAGGAAATGAAGGCCACGCACCCGTGCGGCGGCGGAAATCTGCAAAGAAGCAAAGATTCACCGGCGGTGAGCATCACTCAATGTTTACACGGTGGAGGAAAAGAAGCAACAAAGGCAAACAAGAATCTAAGAGCAAGAAACTAAAAAGAAGATCTACGGAGAAGATCTAAAGAAAACCTAAGGAAGAACTGAGCAAGAAACAAAATCCTGCCGCGGGAGGGGTGCTATGGATGAGCAATTACCGTAGGTGCGGCGGCGGCGCGAGGCGAGGAGCGCATGATGTGCTGGTGGAGAGCTTTGCTCGGCGGCGGCGCGAAGAACTCCGGTCGGCGACGGCTCGCGGGGTCCGGCGTGTGCGGTGGCGGAGTGCTCTACGCGGAGTGTGTGCGCTCGCGCGGTGGCGGCGAGAAAGAGGAAGAGAGAGGTGGAAGAAAGAGAGGAGGGTTGCCCCGCTCCCTATTTATGGGCGTGGGAGGTGTGCGGTTAGCGAATTTACGCGCACGATTCCCGTAACCGCCGCGCGGATTAACTGCGCACGATCTGCGCGGTTTGCGGTAAAAACGGCACACGTTCGGCCACATAGTGGGCCGCAAAGTGGAAACCGCCCAGGCGTGGTTTGTGGCGCAGTTATTGGCGCGAGAATCGAGGAGCCGCGCTGCGGTCAAAGCACTCAAGTGCGCAGGGGACGTGACAGCTCGTGGGGCTCGCGTGACATGGATTGGCATGCACGCAGAGGCATGTCTGTCCGCGCACCGGAACCTAGGCGACTGCTAGCGCTAAGTTGACGAGGGAATATATCCCCCAACAGCACCAGAAACAATGCTTGTAACGTCACACGTCAGTTGGGAACCCCAAGAGGAAGGTATGATGAGTGCAGCAGCAAGTTTTCCCACAGTACGAAACCAAGTTTATCGAACCAGTAGGAAAACGAGGTTGCTTCGAAGGTGTTGGTGAAGGATTGTAGTGCGGCGCAACACCAGGGATTCCGGTGCCAACGTGGAACCTGCACAACACAATCAAATTACTTTGCCCCAACTTAACAGTGAGGTTGTCAATCTCACCGGCTTGCTGAAAACAAAGGGTTAAACGTATCGTATGGAAAATAATGTTTGTTTGCATAAAACAGTAGAGAACAATGATTGCAGTAGATTGTATTTCAGATGTAAAAGAATGGACCGGGGTCCACAGTTCACTAGTGGTGTCTCTCCAATAAGATAACTAACATGCTGGTAAACAAATTACAGCTGGCAATTGACAATTGATAAGTGCATAAAACATGCATGTGTGAGTTGTGGTGTCTACTATGAGATTCATTTGGGCATTACGACAAAGTACATAGACCGCTATCCAGCATGCATCTATGCCTAAATAGTCCACTTTCCGGTTAACATCCGTACCCCTTCCAGTATTAAGTTGCAAGCAACAGACAATTGCATTAAGTAATGTGCGTAATGTAAACAATACATTCATCCTTGAATAAAGCATTGCTGTTTTACCCCTAGTGGCAACAACACATCTACAACCTTAGAACTTGCTGTCACTATCCCAGGTTAAATAGAGGTTGAACCCAACTATCATGCATAAATACCCCCTCTTGGAGTCACAAGTATTCACTTGGCCAAGGCTTCAACAAGTAACGGAGAGCATGCAAAATCACAAATGACATAGACATGATAATATAATATTCAGCTCCACATAGGTATCAATATAAGTCAGATCCCAGCAAACACAACATGTAGCATTACAATAAGATGATCTTGATCATGATAGGCAGCTCACAAGATCTAAACATGATGGCACAATGGAGAAGACAACCATCTAGCTACTGCTATGGACCCATAGTCCAAGGATGAACTACTCACGCATCACTCCGGAGGCGGGCATGGCGATGTAGAGCCCTCCGGTGATGATCCCCCTCTTCGGCAGGTGCCGGGAAGAGCTTCAGAACCCCCCGAGTTAGGGTTGACGACGGCGGCGGCAACGAATATGTTCTGGATGAAAGGCTCGGTTTTTAGGGTTTTCACGTCTCAGGAATAAATAGGCGAAGGGCTGTCGGTGGACCCCCGAGGGGCCCAAACCACAGGCTGGCGCGGCAGGAAGGGGGGCCGCGCCAGGTGGTTTGGCCACCTCGTGGCTCCCCTTCGTCTCTCCTTCGGACTCCGTGTACGTGTTGGAAAAATAGGGACTTGGCCTTTTGTTTCGTGCAATTCCGAGAATATTTCCAGAAGTAACTTTCTGAAACCAAAAACAGCAGAAAACAGGGAACTGGCACTGCGGCATTCTGTTAATAGGTTAGTCCCAGAAAATGCATAAAAGTGATATGAAGTGTATATAAAACATGTAGCAAATGGTATAATATAAGCATGGAACAACAGAAATTATGGATACGTTGGAGACGTATCAGCGACGCGCAGCGTTTTGCTGACATGTGTCATGGCAAGATCTTTGAAAATATCGAGGAAATCTTCTTGTGTCGGAGAAACCGACATAAGGGCAGATGTCGAAAGCAGTTGGAGATTTGATTCCTGATGTTTGAATTGGACCGACATATATATGTCGGATAGATGGTCCAGTTGGTTTGGTTG
Source organism: Poa pratensis (assembly GCA_947311845.1). Classification (NCBI taxonomy): domain Eukaryota; kingdom Viridiplantae; phylum Streptophyta; class Magnoliopsida; order Poales; family Poaceae; genus Poa; species Poa pratensis. The sequence goes on from CAMZMU010000082.1 coordinate 29,212,395, forward strand.
TGTAAACCTGGTGTGGCCCTTCATCCGAGTCTGCAGGACCGCACCATTCGGGGACTAATGTCGGGGGGCTACCCCGAGTACGGTCAAGGTGTGTACAATCTATGTCCAAGAGTGGACCGAGTACAGAGAAACCGAGATAACCAGGCCCAGAAGGGGCCGGCATTGATGCCGGTGCAAACCGACATATATTGACCGGCATAACCAGGCCCAGAAGGGCCGGGTATGATGCCGTGCTAACCGACACATATATACTGACCGACATTCATATGTCGGTATCATCGTATCTTCTCTTATGTGAAGGAGAGATAATCAAGGAAGGGAAATCCGCATATCCATGCGGGTTAAAGAGAAGAGGCGCCTTATGCCGGTTGGAAGTCAATGCAAAGGTCACATCCCGCCTGACACGGGAGTATGGCAGGTGGTATGGCGCGGTACGAGATGACCGGTCACACCTACCGCTGACACGGGCGTACGTGGGAACAGAGTGCGAGGCATGGGCAGGCCACGTCTTGTCCGTGACAGAGGATACAATCATGACCGAGCTGATGATGCAGACGCGTGGCTGCAGTGTAATGTACGGCGCCAATCCGGTGACCCGGGGCATCATATAAGGTGCCCAGGGCCTCCTGCGTGAGGGGAGAGACACTGAGACACTGAGAGAAGCGCTGAGACGACGATGCGCTAAAGATATTTCCCCCATAGCTTCCTTCTTCTTCCTTGAGAGCTTCACCATAGCAGAGAGCATACAGCTCGAGAGCACCTTTGTGTTCTTGATATCCTGATATTCTGAGACAGACAGGCAGGAGTAGGGGTCTTACCTCCTCACGAGGGCCCTGAACCTGGGTAGATCGTGTGTGTTTGTGTCTTCCGTGTGCGCTCCTCAGCGCGCTATCCCTCTCCGGTTCCACCAGTGTCCATCGGCCCCAACTTAAGCCATCCTATGGCATCCTGCCGTGATACCACCACGACAGAGGCTGAGGCCGCGGGAGTTAGGCTGCTGAAGCTCCTGGAAGCCGGCGCGGTGGCGAGACGACCTACCGGAGCGAGATTGCGAGCGTCCCGCAGAAGTGAGAGCAGCCTCCGCCGCAAGTACATGTTCCCTTCGTTATAGGCAGGAAGGTGGGCCGCGCCGCCAGGTGGTTTGGCCACCTCGTGGCTCCCCTTCGTCTCTCCTTCGGACTCCGTGTACGTGTTGGAAAAATAGGGAATTGGCCTTTTGTTTCGTGCAATTCCGAGAATATTTCCAGAAGTAACTTTCTGAAACCAAAAACAGCAGAAAACAGGGAACTGGCACTGCGGCATCTTGTTAATAGGTTAGTCCCAGAAAATGCATAAAAGTGATATGAAGTGTATATAAAACATGTAGCAAATGGTATAATATAAGCATGGAACAACAGAAATTATGGATACGTTGGAGACGTATCAAGCATCCCCAAGCTTAGTTCTACTCGTCCTCGAGTAGGTAAAACGATAACAACAAATAATTTCTGAGGAGACATGCTTTCACACAATCTTGATCAATATATTGCAAGGCTCATGTCATGAATGAAGTGACTCAAAGTAATGGTCTATAGTTTGCTAACAAATAGATAAAGAGTAAACAATGAATCATATAAGCAAAAACTTTTCATGAATAGTACTTTCAAGACAAGCATCAAAAAGTTTTGCATAAGAGGTAACTCATAAAGCAATAGATTCAAAGTAAAAGGCATTGAAGCAACACAAAGGATGATTAAGTTTCAGCATTTGCTTTCAACTTGTAACATGTATATCTCATGGATAGTGTCAACATAGAGCAATATAACAAGTGCAATAATAAACATGTAAGAATCAATGCACACAAAGTTGACACAAGTGTTTGCTTCTAAGATAGAAAGGAGTAGGTAAACTGACTCAACATAAAGTAAAAGATAGGCCCTTCGCAGAGGGAAGCAGGGATTAAATCATGTGCTAGAGCTTTTTAGTTTCCGAAAGCATATAGAGAGCACAAAATAAGTATTTGAGAGGTGTTTGTTGTTGTCAACGAATGGTAGTGGGCACTCTAACCCCCTTGTCAACCAGACTTTCAAGAGCGGCTCCCATGAAGGACGTTATTTCTCTACCAGCAAGGTATCATCCCTCTTCTCTTTTGTTTACACATGTATTTTAGTTTCTTTATAGATGACACTCCTCCCAACCTTTTGCTTACACAAGCCATGGCTAACCGAATCCTCGGTGCCTTCCAACATTCACATACCATGGAGGAGTGTCTATTTGCAAATTAAGTTGCTTACTGATAAATCAGGGCAAAACATGTGAAGAATTATTAATGAAAGTTGTAATTAATTGGGGCTGGGCACCCCGTTGCCAGCTCTTTTTGCAAATTATTGGATAAGCGGATGTATATGCCACTAGTCCATTGGTGAAAGTCTGTCAGAAGTAAATGACAAGATTGAAAGATAAAACACCACATACTTCCTCATGAGCTATAAAACATTGACACAAATAAGGAGTAATAAAGTTTTGAATAGTTTAAAGGTAGCACATGAAATATTTACTTGGAATGGCAGGAAATACCACATAGTAGGTAGGTATGGTGGACACAAATGGCATGGGTTTTGGCTCAAGTTTTGGATGCACGAGAAGCATTCCCTCTCAGTACAGAGTTTAGGCTAGCAAGGTTGTTTGAAGCAAACACAAGTATAAACCGGTACAGCAAGAATCACATAAAAACATATTGCAAGTATTATAAGACTCTACACTGTCTTCCTTGTTGCTCAAACATTTTACCAGAAAATATCTAGACCTTAGAGAGAACAAATATGCATCCCAAGTCTCAACAAGCTCTACGGTAGTTCTCCACTACTAGGCTTTAACTACATGATGCAAGAGCTTAAACATGATCTACTTGAGAGCTCAAAACAATTGCAAAGCATCAAATCAAACAAGACAATGATCTACAAGAATGCATATGTCTTTTCCAATACCAACTACTACATGTAGCATTTTCTTTCTTCCAAACAAACACCAATCAATTTATTTAAACATAAACTCTCCAAATGATAATATAATGCAGCAAGAGAGTATTTATAAACAAGTGCTAACAGCTCGAAGAGATGCATGAAAAACAGGAGCTAAAAGCACTGCAGTAGCTAGTTAAGAATACTCAACAAATATAAGTGAAGAACATGAGTATTCACATGAAAAAGCGGAGCGTGTCTCTCTCCCACACAAGGATTGCTAGGATCCGAATTTATTCAAACAAAAACAAAAATAAAAACACACAGACGCTCCAAGTAAAGCGCATAAGATGTGAAAGAATTAAAATATAGTTTCACTAGAGATGACCTGATAAGTTTGTTGATGAAGAAGGGGATGCCTTGGGCATCCCCAAGCTTAGACGCTTGAGTCTCTCTGAATATGGTTGGGATGAACCACGGGGGCATCCCCAAGCTTAGGCTTTTCACTCTTCTTGATCACATAATATCACCCTTCTCGCTTGATCCTTGAAAACTTCCTTCACACCAAACTCAAGACAGTTCTCATTAGAGGGTTAGTGCATAATCAAAAATTCTCATATTCTGTAATGATCACAATCCCAAAGCTTCTGGACATTAGCTACAGCCACCAATGCTTTGTGGAGCAAAGAAATCCACACAAACACAGTAAAAGAGCGAATGCAAAACAAAAGGCAGAATCTGTCAAAAACAGAACA
>CAMZMU010000082.1:29216101-29324240 GCA_947311845.1 Poa pratensis
AAACCACCGTCGTGGGTGAACCAAGCTGGGCTGTGAAGATCCGATGAGGGGAAGGGGTAAATCGAAAACTAGAGGGGCGGAGAATGGTGTAACGGGGAAAATTCCCACTGAGGCTGTCGGGGGCTACCCCGAGGTAGAGTCAAGGTGTGGTACAATTATGTCCAAGAGTGGGACCGGTACAGAGAAACCGAGATAACCAGCCCAGAAGGGGCCGGCATATGATGCGGTGCAAACCGAATTATATTGCCGGCATAACCAGGCCTAAGGGGCTCGGTATGATGCCGGTGCTAACCGGACAATTTGACCGACATTTTATGTCGGTATCATCTTATCTTCTCTTATGTGCAGGGAGGATAATCAAGGAAGGGAAATCCGGCATATCCATGCCGGGTTAAAGAGAAGAGGCGCTTAATGCCGGTTGGAGTCAATGCAAAGGTCACATCCTGCCTGACACGGGAGTTTGGAGTAGGTATGGCGTGGGTACGAGATGAATGGTCCACACTACCGCTGACACGGGCGTACGTGGGAACTGAGTGCGAGGCATGGGCAGGCCACGTCTTGTCCGTGAAGAGGCACAATCATGACCGAGCTGATGATGCAGACGCGCGTGGCAGCAGTGTAATGTACGCGCCATCGGTGACCCGGGGTATCAGTATATAAGGTGCCCAGGGCCTCCTGCGTGAGGGAGAGAGACACTGAGGACACTGAGAGAAGCGCTGAGACGACGATGCGCTAAGAGTATTTCCCATAGCTTCCTTCTTCTCTTGAGAGCTTCACCATAGCAGAGAGCATACAGCTCGAGGAGCACCTTGTGTTCTTGATATCCTGATATTCTAGACAGACTGGCAGGAGTAGGGTCTTACCTCCTCACGAGGGCCCTGAACCTGGTAGATTGTGTGTGTGTTGTGTCTTCCGTGTGCGCTCCTCTGCGCGCTATCCCTCCTCGGTTCCACCAGCGTCCATCGGCCCCAACTTAAGCCATCCTATGCATCTGCGTGATACCACCACGATAGTTGGCGCCCACCGTGGGGCCAGCAGCGGCGTTGGCTGGTGTGTTCATCCGGACGGGTTCCATCATCGCTCCGGCGAGCGCGTGGTCAGTGGCCTTGTCCACAGATTCGGCTGGCTGAACTCATCGACAACAACGCGGCTGCTTCGGTAGCAGGCCGCTCTCGAGGAACGGCTGCCTCGTCACCTTCGGGACGTACGAGGTCTACGTCGCCACCGAGTTTGTCTGCAGGTACCGAGCAAGTGCTTGTAGCCGAGGATCCTCCTGCTGTCTGTGCGGCTTCGGCCGGGGCGTATCGCTCGCCCCGGGAGCTGCGCAGAGGTCATGATGACCCGGCTCCACGGGTGGTGCCGGGTAAAGGAGAAACGGCAAAGGAGATGCGGCAAACCTGCCGCCAAGACCACCAGATCGGCGAAACTGCGCTGGAGAGGAGGGAGAACCTCGCGACTAGGGGTACATCCGAGGTACCGGTCAGGCCCGGTTCCTCTCGAGGATATGATCGAGAAGTTGGCTGTGCCGGTAGCTACCGGTACAGATGCTGCCCTGACGGAGGTCGAGTGGACTCGCATCGTCAGAACCTGCATGGAGGCTCTCGCGATGTCTAGATAAGGAGAGTTATTCGAGATAACCTTCCATGAGAATACAAAGCTCATGGTTTAACTCCGATAGCTACTCATCCTAGTCGCATAGAGGATGTGCGTAAAAGGGGTAGAGGCCTCAATACCGAGATTGCTAGAGATGTAGTAAGTTCTAGTACTCCTAGTCACATGTCGGCTGAAAAGCCCAAATATAGTTCCCCTGCTAAGCTTAGAGCTGCCGAGGCAGTAAGAGCCGAGTTATCTGGTTTATCCGGAGAAGCTCTCCGTAAGCAGCAAGACCGGGTTAATGAGCTAGTAGGTGTTGTTGTGCGGCAAAATGAGGCCTATCTTAGGACTAACACAGTTGCAGGTGGGTCCCAGATTGTTCACTCGGCTAAGGCAGCCAGTGGAGGATCTAAGGGGCAAGCTTCATCACCGCATGTCGGTGGAGATCGGGACCGGAGTGTAAACTTGTAAAAACAAGCAGATACAGACATATGATCCGGCATATGCCGGAAAACAGTTAGCCGGGCGAGGCAGTGCCGGGGTTAAAAGCAATCCCGGTCCGGGCGATCCAGATGCCGGAAAAGTTAACTCGGCTGGCCGAGGTTATCCACCTCGGTATCCGACACGAAATCCCGCCTGCAGCAGCAAAATATCGAGCATGTTTAGCAGCCACAAGGTGTGACCAGGTGGCTAACCGTTATGATGGGTTACTCAGCTATGGAGAAAGCGGGTATCAGAGATATGAAGGTGCACTGGGATCCCGGCTGGGACCTCCAGTTGTCACCGAATGATGCACGCTACAAGTTGGAAAGAATCTTTATGTCCGAGATGCTGGAAGAGCAAGGCCCACCTGGCCCTGCATGCTTTGGACCTCGGATCATGAGGGAGCCACCGGTGCCGCACTTTCAGTTGAACCGGGGCAAAGAATGACGGCAGATAGCGGAATTGGCTGACAGATTATGTGTCGGCAGTGCATATCGGGGAGGAAACCGCCGATGGGCGGTAAGGTATATCCCGCAAATGCTGGAAGGGCCAGCTCGGATCTGGCTGAACAACTTGCGAGAGGGCAGCGTTGACTGCTGGCTGGACTTTGAAGAAGCCTTCGTTAGCAATTTCTCCAGCACATACAAGAGGCCAAATTGTCCTCAGCAGCTTGCCATGTGCAAGCAGAGGGATGATGAAACTGACCGGGACTACATGACCCGGTGGAGTACTGTCGCAATTCCTGTGAAGGAGTTGTTGAAGCGCAGGCCATTTCATGGTTTGCTGAAGGGTGCCGACATGGCTCCATGCTCTGGCAGAAGTTGCAAAGGGAGATGCCGGCCACCTTGGCCGAGACAATCCGGATTGCGGATAGCTATGCACTGGGTGATCCGATGCAGCCCTTGCTAAACTCGGTGAAACCGAGTAGAAGGTACCCAGTCAACAATGGACCCGGACCAGCCAGGCGAGGTGACCGACAGGATTTCGGGATCAAGAGGAGAGAGAGGACCGGCCGGATTATCGGTACGGTTCAAATCAAGTTGCCGCAGTTGATCAAGATCAGCCAGGTGCCGGCAATAGCCAGCGTCTGAGGAACAGCGGTCCTGCATGGGGCCAAAACCAGGATGGGAAGAAACCGTGGAGTGACCAGAGGAAGCCGTTAACCTATGAGGCAATGTTGGATGGACCCTGTAGCTATCACACGCACGACCCCGCAGACCGGCTAATCATTCAACCCGCAGTGCAGCTGGTATCAGCGCACGTTGAAGGAAGGGGAGGATCCGGAAGAAATCAGATGGGTGCAGCTCAGAGACCTCCAACACTACCGCTCACTGGGGCAAACATTAGTCCCCGAGTTTACTTTCTTGTTTACTATATTTAGTAATCTCTGCTCTTGTCTACCATTTTGGCGTTCGACAGTCGAGTCACAAGATCAAATTTATAGCATACAGTACTCATAAATTTCGAGATAAGGTTTAGAGTCATCCGACACAAAGAAAAGGAATAAAATACAGGGTTAGTAAACAACATATACCGAATCATTTTTGGACCGAGTCCCCGAGTCTGTTTTCATGTTTACTATATTCCATAACCTCTGCTCTTGACTGCCATTTTGGCGTTCGTCAGTCGAGTCACAAGATCACAACAAGATAGCATACACTACTTGAACTTTGAGACAAGGTTTAAAACCATTCGGCATAGGAACAACACAGATAAAACACATGCATATAGACAAGGCAGTCCCCGAGATTCTTTTCGGAGTGCCAACATTTCATTCAAAGGAAACCGAGATACATACATTGCGCCCTTAAGAGTAAAAGGGACGGAGCAGAGCCACATTCCAGGGTCGTTTGGTTTCCTCTCCGGATTTGTCCATCCTGTCCTTCCTTGGTTTTGTGCATCTATAAGATAGTATGCATCATTGTGCAGAGCCTTGCTCACAATGAACGGTCCCTCCCATGGAGGTGATAATTGTGCATGCCGGCTTTGCGCTGCACTAGCCTAAGCACCAAATCTCCTTCTCGGAATACCCGAGGCTTTATCTTCCGGCTATGATAGCGTCGGAGATTTTGCTGATATATTGCTGACCGAGATAAGGCCAGTTCTCGTGCTTCTTCGAGCAGATCGACATCATTTTCCCGAGCTTCTTTTGCCTCGGCCTCTGTGTACAGTGTAACTCTTGGCGAGTCATACTGTATGTCGGCCGGCAGGACCGCTTCTGCTCCATAGACCAGAAAGAATGGCGTATAGCCCGTTGATCGATTCGGTGTGGTCCTGAGACCCCACAGTACTGCCGGTATCTCTCTATCCAACAACCCGGAGTTCGCAGCAGTGGTTCAATCAACCGGGCTTTGATGCCGGCTAACACCAATGCATTTGCTCTTTCCACTTGCCCATTGGCCTCCGGATGCGCGACCGATGCTAGGTCAAGTCGGATTCTCTTTTCCGCACAGAACCGAGCAAATTCTCCTACAGCAAAGTTTGTGCCATTATCCGAGATAATGCTGTGTGGGTAACCATATCTCAAAATGATGTCTTTCAAGAAAGACACAGCCGTGTGGCCGTCACATTCCTGATTGGCTTCACCTCGATCCACTTGGTGAACTTGTCCACCATCACCAGCATATGAGTCATGTTACCTCGGGCCGGTTTGAATTCCCCACCATATCCAGACACCAAACAGCAAAAGGCCAAGTGATGGGAATTGTCTTGAGTGCTGAAGCTGGCATGTGGATCTTGTGAGCAAATCTCTGACATCCCTCGCACTTCCTGACGATATCTTCTGCCTGTTGCAAAGCAGTGGGCCAGTAAAACCCATGCCGGAATGCCTTAGCAACCAAGGCTCTTGAGCAAGCATGATGACCACATTCTCCTTGATGAATTTCCAGGAGCATCTCTTGCCCTTCCTCCGATTCAACACAACGTTGTAGCACTGTGGTTGCGCTTCTCTTATACAACTCTCTGTTGATGATGGTGTATGCTTTGGATCTTCTTTGCACTCGCCTGGCCTCGGCTTCATCATCTGGCACACTCCCATCTATCATATACGACATTATAGGCTGTGCCCATCCTGGCACAGGACGTACAGGAAAGATCGGTTCATCCACCTCCATTGGTTCAACCGACATTGCCTCCTCTGACATCAATTGGTCAGTCCCCGGGTTCTGCCAAGCAGTCCCCGGGTTCTCCCAAATGCACCCGACATCGATGTCCATGGGAACAGCATCAGATTCCGGTTTCTTCGGGATAAAGATTGACTCGGACTCGGTGGTTTGATTGATGGCTTCCTCAGATGCTCCAAGGATATGCCGGGTGGGATTGGATCCCGAGATGACCTAGCTTGGACAGTACATCGGCGGCTTCATTTTCTGCCCGAGGTATATGCTTGAACTCGCAACCTTCAAAGAACCCCGAGATCTTCTGGACATGAAACCGATATAACGCCATGTTGGCGTCTAAAGCATCCCAATTTCCCGAGACTTGCTGCACCACCAGATCCGAGTCTCCGAAGCATTCTATCCGGCGAATACCAATTTCCTTGGCCACGTTGAGCCCATGAACAAGTGCCTCATACTCGGCCACATTGTTAGATGCCGCAAAATGAATCTGCAACACATATCTCAGTTGATCCTGCTTTGGCGAGGTAAGGACTACCCGGCCCTAAACCAATTTTGTCTTGGAGCCATCAAAGTGCATTCTCCAGTAATTGGAGTCAGGCAATGGTGGCTCATATTGCATCTCGGCCCAATCCACGAAGAAATCAGGCAGTGCCTGAGATTTGATGGCATCTCTTCTTTCATAATGTGGCGTATAAGGAGCCAGCTCAATGGCCCATTTGGCTACTCGGCCGCTTGCATCTTTGTTACCAATGATTTCCGAGATAGGAGCTTCACACACCACTGTGATTGGATGCTCTTGAAAGTAATGTTTCAATTTCTTGACCGCCATATAGACGCCATATGTCATTTTCTGGTAGTGAGGATAATTTTGCTTGGACAACGAGATCACCTCGCTCAGATAATATACCGGCCTCTGCACGGTTTTGCCATCTTCTTCTCGCTCCACTACTACTATGGCACTCACAACCCGGTTTGTGGCTGCAATGTAGAGCAACATCGGCTCTTTGGGTAATGGTGAGGCCAATATCGGCGCAGTTGCCAACATCTTTTTTAGCTCAGTGAACGCCGCATCCGCTTGCGGGGTCCACACAAATTTGTTACTTTTCTTCATTAGTTGGTATAAAGGCAATGCCTTTTCTCCCAACCTACTAACAAACCGACTTAACGATGCCAAGCAACCAGTGAACTTTTGCACATCCTTGAGATTATTCGGCAACCTCATGCTCTCAATAGCACGGATCTTTGTCGGATTTGCCTCGATACCTCGGCTTGACACGAGGAAACCGAGTAACTTGCCTGCCGGCACACCAAATGTACATTTGTCCGGGTTAAGTTTTATCCGGAATCTCCTTAGATTCGCGAATGTTTCTCTGAGATCATCAATCAGAGTGGATTTCTCCTTAGTTTTGATGACGATGTCATCGACATACACCTGCACATTTTTGCCTATTTGATCATGCAAGCATTTTTGCATACATCTTTGGTAAGTAGCACCAGCATTTCTCAAACCAAATGTCATGACACGATAGCAATAAGCCCCGTACGGGGTAATAAAAGCAGTTTTCATTTGATCAGCAGGGTTCAGCGGTATCTGGTGAAAACCAGAATATGCATCCACAAAGGATAACAGCTCACACCCGGCTGTGGAATCGATCACTTGATCAATCCGAGGCAGCGGGAATGGATCCTTAGGACATGCCTTGTTCAAGTTTGTGAAATCAATACACATGCGCCACACAATGGCCACGTTCGGATCATCCTTTTTCTTTTCCACCAGGACCGGGTTAGACAACCAGTCCGGGTGCAACACTTCCATGATGAAACCAGATGCAAGTAATCTGGCCAGTTCATCGCCTATCACCTTTCTCCTCTCATCCGAGAGACGTCGCATAGGTTGCTTCACGGGTTTCATATCCGGTCTGACGAACAATGAGTGCTCAGCCAACTCCCTCGGAACACCTGGCAGGTCCTGATTTGACCATGCAAAGATATCCCGATTCTCACGGAGGAAGTGACTGAGCTCGCCTTCCTATTTCTCGGTCAACCCGGTACCAATGATGACGTTGCGTTCTGGGAACGCCGGGTCAACGTTGATCTTCTTCGTCTCCTTCGGCTCCTGGAATGCCGCACTCTGCTCTGGGTTAGTCATACCCGGCATACCGAGTTGCGCGGACTGGGCTAGCGCCACCACTTCATGGATCCTCTTCTTCTCCGTAGCAATGATTAATGACTTGGCCAGACAAGAGCCAGCCGAGGCACACACCAAGGAACGCTTATAGTCACCCGAGATGGTGATGATGCCATTAGGACCCGGCAGCTTCATCTTGAGGTAAGCCACATGGGTAGATAACATGAACTTGGCCAGCGTTGTTCTACCGAGCAAAGCATGGTACGGACTTTCGAGGTCCACCACCTCGAATTGGATGCTCTCAGTTCTGCAGTTGTCCTTGGTGCCGAATAACACATCAACCCAAATTTTGCCCATAGGTGCACACGAGACTCCAGGCACTATACCGTGAAAGGTTGTACTACTAGGCTGCAGCATATTTGCCGAGATGCCCATCTTCACCATGGTGTCTCGGTACATGATGTTAATGCTGCTCCCATTGTCAATGAGAACTCGGGTGAACCTGACATTGATGGTGGGCCCAATGAATGTCGGATCCACCACTAGAGCGTAACCTCCTGGGCTAGGCATGATTCGGGGATGGTCCTTCATGCTCCAGCTGATCTCCTGATCAGACCAGTGCATATACTTCGGCACAGCCGGCATAACCGCGTTAACCTCCATTGCACGCCGGTGCCGGCTCTGCTTGTCAGTTGCCTCGGTCACAAAGACCACATAGCTCTGATGAGCCTCTCTATACTCACCCTGGCAATATTCACCCTGGCGGTTGGGACCAGCATTGTTGTTGTTGCCTCCGACATTCACTTGGTTAACATTTTCTGGCCCTCTCCAATTATCCACAGGTCTCGGAGCTGCAGGCCTCGGTGGAGGCGTATTCAAGGGAATAGTGTTTGCCCCGTCTGCGAACTCAAAGTGGTGGCAGCCTGGGCTCGCTGGAGCATTATAACATGGACTGGAATGCTGCCGATACCAGCGAGGTTTCTTCCCAGAACCTGGCGCCCGGCATCCAGCTGCCCCAAGCGAGCTTGCGCAGTCCATGCACACGCTGCAGGTTGCGGTCCTTAAAGCTAGCAAGATTGCCGAGGTGAACCTTCCTCGGCTTAGCTCTTTTTTCTTTTATAATAGATAATAGATATATATTATCCCCAGTCCCCGAGATTCGGGTCGAGTGGTTGATGCTCGACCGAGTAAAGATCACTCGGCGTGAATCTTCACAAATTCACTCGGGGACTTGGTGCAAAGTAATCCGGCATTAAGCCAGTCTCGTTGAAGCTAGCAAGTTAAAGTAGCACTGATAAAAACTTAAGAGTATATATACATCTGCACCCGGCATCCCAGGGATTTAACAGTTCAAATTGTGATAAGTTTAAACAGTTGCGGTGGAGGAGCTCGGGTCAGTAGGAGCAGTCCGGGTCGTAGGAGCAGTCTCGGTCGCAGGATCGACCGTCGTGGTGGTTGCCGGGTTGCCGGTGATGTCGGATGCTGCTTCCGAAGATGTGTCGGCTGCTGCCGGCTTGGCAGTGTCGGCTGCTGCGGCAGTGGCAGTATTGGGAGTGTTGGCCTCGATCTCCTCGTCAACTTCCTCTTCCTCGTCATCGTCCTCTTCCTCATTCACGTCATCTTCTTCGTCTTTGGAGTAGACTGGACCAGGAATGAGACTTTGGGTTTGAGCGTAAGTGGCCATGAAGGAGGCTGCTTCCTTGCGGCTCTGGATCAATGTTTGATCCGACGTCCATTTCGAGTCGGAGCGCAGGGATTTCAGTGCATTGAGGTCGATTGCCTCGTACCAAGAAAGCACAAAGGTCAGAGCTTGATCTGCACCGGCACGAGCTGAGGAAGATCTCCACTCTCGGAGCCTTGTCTCGGTGGCCAGCAGGCACTTGGATAACTCGGCGATGGTAGCTGGAGTCGCGGACTCTGGCCATAGAACCCGGTAAACCCGAATACCAGCTTCAAGGAGCTCAGTACCAATGCACCTCAGAGGAGATATGCGAGCATCCAGAGCCGTCAGATGATCTTCAATGTCCCATTCCTCCGAGATCGGGCCGGATTCTGCTCTTTTTTCTCGAGCCTTGCGGGTAATGTTTGCGGCAGCATCCTTGGAATGGGAGAAGTGTTCTGAAGAAAGAAAAGCTATCACCGAGTTAAGTCATATATACCGGCATATGTCTAATGTCGGTACAAGCAAAGGAAATTAAAAGAAAGGATAAAGGAAACTTACTGTCCATCTCGCTGTTGATCCGGGTGAGCTCAGCCAACCAGCTGTTGCATTTAGCCTTGAGGGCATCCAGTTCTTGTTGAGCCGAGGTGGCACGGACCTCGGTCTGCTCAAGGAGCTCCTTCTACTTCAGAGCATCTTCTTCATGCTGTTTCTTCTCCATGGCGGCAGCTTTCTCCATTTCGGACTTCTGATTCTGAACCTGTTCAAGCTCCTTCTGGAGCCGAGATACTTCATCTCTTTCCTTCTGGAGCGCAACGTTGTGCGCGTCATCCTGGTTCTTCAACCCCTCCTGCAGCTGCTTGTAGGCATTCTTGAGCTTCTTGTGCTCCAAGAGCAGCTTGTGGAACACCTTGGTCCGAGTATTGGTGCATTCCTGAAAAAAGGGAAAGTGTTACTGTTATTTTAAAGATTCACACCGAGTAAACTCGACCTGAATCTCGGGGACTGGATATCGGAAGTTTCAAAATTCAAGCCGAGTAAACTCGACCTGAATCTCGGGGACTGGATGTCGGAATTTGTGAAGATTCACGCCGAGTGATCTTTACTCGGTCGAGCATCAACCACTCGACCCGAATCTCGGGGACTGGGGATAATATATGTATCTATTATTATTAAAAAAAAAAAGAGCTAAGCCGAGGAAGGTTCACCTCGGCAATCTTGCTAGCTTTAAGGACCGCAACCTGCAGCGTGTGCATGGACTGCGCAAGCTCGCTTGGGCCAGCTGGATGCGGGACGCCGGGTTCTGGGAAGAAACCTCGCTGGTATCGGCAGCATTCCAGTCCATGTTATAATGCTCCAGCGAGCCCAGGCTGCCACCACTTTGAGTTCGCAGCAGGGGAAACTCCCAGCCAGCAGCTGTGACGACTCTGGAGACGGATGCAGCTAGAGCTTGGGTCAGAGTCAGCGCCAGTTGTGTACTCGGAGTGGCCGGCACTTTCCTGGTGGCCAATTGTCGTGGCTGTGTCGGCTTTGGCGGTGGTGCTTGTTTCTGGGATGCCGGTGCGGAAGACGTCGGTGGTGGCGGTGGCTGCTGCGGTGACTGTTGCTGCTGTGGTTGCTGCTGCGGTGGCTATTGCTGTTGTGGATGCTGTTGTTGTGGCTGTGGCTGCTGCTGTTGTTGTTGTGGTTGTTGCTGCTGATCCGGTGTGATCGGAGTTTCGGTCCGCTCCATCACGGAGTCCATGATGTGGGCACCGAGATCAGCATCTCGGTCAAGGGCCGAGGTGTCGGTATTGAAGGCAACCGGATCCATGACCTCGGTTTCTGAGGCGTCTTGGCCTCCTCCAGGTGCGGCATCGGAAGTCGGCGGCGGTATGTCGGCTGGAGTTGTGTGTACTCCGGTGTCGGTTGACCGAGATACCGCTTGCGGCAGGATAGGTGAGCGCACGGAGGATGCACTCTGACTGACCTCGAGGGTGGCACTGCATCGAGGCAGGAAAAGATGTTACCTCGGGGTAATGTTATCTCAGTTAAAGGAAGAAAGGGAAACGAGCATATATCGGCGAAGGATTATCTTACCCTTCTGTAACTGGCGGCCCCTTCTTGCCCCGTGGCTTATGTCCCGATTTCTTCTGCAGCTTCGGTTTCTTCGCTGCAGGGTCTGGGGCTGTTGAGGTCCCGGTATCCGAGGTACCGGTCCCGGCACGTTTGCGAGACACACCTCGGTTGCCCGTGGTAGCAGGCGTGTACTTGGAACCTGGCCGTCCGGGTCAGCTGGTGCCGAGGATAGTGGGTAAGCAAATGCGATGGGACGAACATCAAGTGCCTCTAAAATTTCACAATCATCGTCATCGTCATTTGACCAATCTCTGATTGAGGCTCGGGCTTGAGGCTTACCCGAGGCAAGGGCGCCAGCAGCCGGAATCGGCATATGATCCTCATCGTCCGGGTCTTCAACCTCGGTGACGGCCGGGGCAGGTAGATCTTTGCCCCCATTTGGCGGAGGGATCCGCTCCATCTTCAGTCTTTTGCCGAGCAAATCTCTACAAATCAGAAGCAATAAAACCGAGTTATTCTAGGAGCCAAATATGGTGCCGACATAAGGGTTGTCTCGGCAGGCAAAATATGTCGGTCTAAATTGCAAGTTACTTACTTGCTCCGGAAGCCGAGTTCTATCATGGGGTTCTTTACCCCATTCCCATTCCTCTGTCATCCACGTCCTGGCGATTGACTTGACGTGTTTCCGGACGGTGGCCTTGCTCAGCTCATGAGTGCTGACCCGAGTAGGGTCGTATTGGCCACTCATGTGGCAGATCTTGTGAACTCGGTTTTGGAGGGGGGAAACTCGGCGGCTAATGAAGGTTCTCAAGAGGTCATCGCCTGTCAGCCCTTCCCCCTGGAGCTGATTGACGATCTTGTGAATCTGGTTGATCTCGAGATTTGTCACCTTTGGGTTGAACTGCCAATTAAACTGCTCCGTGGGGGCACCGAGACTGAATGTCGGCAGGTTCAAGAGATCGACATTGTCCGGGCTCTTCACGTAGAAGAACGTGCGCTGCCACTTCCGGCATGACTCCAGGCCTTGAATCCGAGAAAAGATGGAGGCTTTCCGAGGTATAATTGTAGCGGCTCCGCACGGGGTCATCTCCTTGGGGAAGTTCTTGTTTTCCGGATCCGGAACACTCTGCTTCCGGAGTTGGAAGTACTTGGCCCAAAGTTCAACGGTGGGCCAAAGACCGAGGTATCCCTCGGAGAAAGAGACATATGCCGAGAGAGTGGTGATAGCGTTGGCTGGAAGGTGATGGGGTTGAAGATGAAACCGATCCAAGAAACCTCGGAAGAACGGGCTTGCCGGGAGGCCAAAGCCGCGCTCAAAGTGCGCGACGAAGACAACGCGCTCGCCGGGTTCCAAATTCGGCTCAGCCTCCTTGCCAGGGGCCGGCATATCACCTCTTTCGGGATACACCGAGTTCGGATCAGCCAGTCAATCTCTTCTAGGGAGACGTCGGAGCCTTCCCACCCGGCGCTCACCCTCCTCGACGGCGGCGTCGGCGGGATCCGCGGTGTTGCTAGAAGACATCGCGGCGGCGCGATGAGGAAATGAAGGCCACGCACCCGTGCCGGCGGCGGAAATCTGCAAAGAAGCAAAGATTCACCGGCGGTGAGCATCACTCAATGTTTACACGGTGGAGGAAAAGAAGCAACAAAGGCAAACAAGAATCTAAGAGCAAGAAACTAAAAAGAAGATCTACGGAGAAGATCTAAAGAAAACCTAAGGAAGAACTGAGCAAGAAACAAAATCCTAGCCGCGGGAGGTGCTATGGATGAGCAACTTACCGTAGGTGCGGCGGCGGCGCGAGGCGAGGAGCGCATGATGTGCTGGTGGAGAGCTTTGCTCGGCGGCGGCGCGAAGAACTCCGGTCGGCGACGGCTCGCGGGGTCCGGCGTCGTGCGGTGGCGGAGTGCTCTACGCGGAGTGCTCTGCGCGGTGGCGGCGAGAAAGAGGAAGAAGAGAGAGGTGGAAGAAAGAAGAGGAGGGTTGCCCCGCTCCCCTATTTATGGGCGTGGGAGGTGTGCGGTTAGCGAATTTACCGCGCACGATTCCCGTAACCGCCGCGCGGATTAACTGCGCACGATCTGCGCGGTTTGCGGTAAAAACGGCCACACGTTCGGCCACATAGTGGGCCGCAAAGTGGAAACCGCCCAGGGCGTGGTTTGTGGCGCAGTTATTGGCGCGAGAATCGAGGAGCCGCGCTGCGGTCAAAGCACTCAAGTGCGCAGGGGACGTGACAGCTCGTGGGGCTCGCGTGACATGGATGGCATGCACGCAGAGGCATGTCTGTCCGCGCACCGGAACCTAGGCGACTGCTAGCGCTAAGTTGACGAGGAATATATCCCCGGCAACAGCACCAGAAACAATGCTTGTAACGTCACACGTCAGTTGGGAACCCCAAGAGGAAGGTATGATGAGTGCAGCAGCAAGTTTTCCCACAGTACGAAACCAAGGTTTATCGAACCAGTAGGAAAACGAGGTTGCTTCGAAGGTGTTGGTGAAGGATTGTAGTGCGGCGCAACACCAGGGATTCCGGTGCCAACGTGGAACCTGCACAACACAATCAAATTACTTTGCCCCAACTTAACAGTGAGGTTGTCAATCTCACCGGCTTGCTGAAAACAAAGGGTTAAACGTATCGTATGGAAAATAATGTTTGTTTGCATAAAACAGTAGAGAACAATGATTGCAGTAGATTGTATTTCAGATGTAAAAGAATGGACCGGGGTCCACAGTTCACTAGTGGTGTCTCTCCAATAAGATAACTAACATGCTGGGTAAACAAATTACAGCTGGGCAATTGACAATTGATAAGTGCATAAAACATGCATGTGTGAGTTGTGGTGTCTACTATGAGATTCATTTGGGCATTACGACAAAGTACATAGACCGCTATCCAGCATGCATCTATGCCTAAATAGTCCACTTTCCGGTTAACATCCGTACCCCTTCCAGTATTAAGTTGCAAGCAACAGACAATTGCATTAAGTAATGTGCGTAATGTAAACAATACATTCATCCTTGAATAAAGCATTGCTGTTTTACCCCTAGTGGCAACAACACATCTACAACCTTAGAACTTGCTGTCACTATCCCAGGTTAAATAGAGGTTGAACCCAACTATCATGCATAAATACCCCCTCTTGGAGTCACAAGTATTCACTTGGCCAAGGCTTCAACAAGTAACGGAGAGCATGCAAAATCACAAATGACATAGACATGATAATATAATATTCAGCTCCACATAGGTATCAATATAAGTCAGATCCCAGCAAACACAACATGTAGCATTACAATAAGATGATCTTGATCATGATAGGCAGCTCACAAGATCTAAACATGATGGCACAAGTGGAGAAGACAACCATCTAGCTACTGCTATGGACCCATAGTCCAAGGATGAACTACTCACGCATCACTCCGGAGGCGGGCATGGCGATGTAGAGCCCTCCGGTGATGATCCCCCTCTTCGGCAGGGTGCCGGGAAGAGCTTCAGAACCCCCCGAGTTAGGGTTGACGACGGCGGCGGCAACGAATATGTTCTGGATGAAAGGCTCGGTGTTTTAGGGTTTTCACGTCTCAGGGAATAAATAGGCGAAGGGCGATGTCGGTGGACCCCCGAGGGGCCCAAACCACAGGCTGGCGCGGCAGGAAGGGGGGCCGCGCCGCCAGGTGGTTTGGCCACCTCGTGGCTCCCCTTCGTCTCTCCTTCGGACTCCGTGTACGTGTTGGAAAAATAGGGACTTGGCCTTTTGTTTCGTGCAATTCCGAGAATATTTCCAGAAGTAACTTTCTGAAACCAAAAACAGCAGAAAACAGGGAACTGGCACTGCGGCATCTTGTTAATAGGTTAGTCCCAGAAAATGCATAAAAGTGATATGAAGTGTATATAAAACATGTAGCAAATGGTATAATATAAGCATGGAACAACAGAAATTATGGATACGTTGGAGACGTATCAGCGACGCGCAGCGTTTTGCTGACATGTGTCATGGCAAGATCTTTGAAAATATCGAGGAAATCTTCTTGTGTCGGAGAAACCGACATAAGGGCAGATGTCGAAAGCAGTTGGAGATTTGATTCCTGATGTTTGAATTGGACCGACATATATATGTCGGATAGATGGTCCAGTTGGTTTGGTTGTGTAAACCTGGTGTGGCCCTTCATCCGAGTCTGCAGGACCGCACCAGCTTCGGGGACTAATGTCGGGGGGCTACCCCGAGGTACGGTCAAGGTGTGGTACAATCTATGTCCAAGAGTGGACCGAGGTACAGAGAAACCGAGATAACCAGGCCCAGAAGGGGCCGGCATATGATGCCGGTGCAAACCGACATATATTGACCGGCATAACCAGGCCCAGAAGGGGCCGGGGTATGATGCCGGTGCTAACCGACACATATATACTGACCGACATTCATATGTCGGTATCATCGTATCTTCTCTTATGTGAAGGGAGGATAATCAAGGAAGGGAAATCCGGCATATCCATGCCGGGTTAAAGAGAAGAGGCGCCTTATGCCGGTTGGAAGTCAATGCAAAGGTCACATCCCGCCTGACACGGGAGTATGGCAGGTGGTATGGCGCGGGTACGAGATGACCGGTCACACCTACCGCTGACCACGGGCGTACGTGGGAACAGAGTGCGAGGCATGGGCAGGCCACGTCTTGTCCGTGACAGAGGATACAATCATGACCGAGCTGATGATGCAGACGCGCGTGGCTGCAGTGTAATGTACGGCGCCAATCCGGTGACCCGGGGCATCAGTATATAAGGTGCCCAGGGCCTCCTGCGTGAGGGGAGAGACACTGAGACACTGAGAGAAGCGCTGAGACGACGATGCGCTAAGAGATATTTCCCCCATAGCTTCCTTCTTCTTCCTTGAGAGCTTCACCATAGCAGAGAGCATACAGCTCGAGGAGCACCTTTGTGTTCTTGATATCCTGATATTCTGAGACAGACAGGCAGGAGTAGGGGTCTTACCTCCTCACGAGGGCCCTGAACCTGGGTAGATCGTGTGTGTGTTTGTGTCTTCCGTGTGCGCTCCTCAGCGCGCTATCCCTCTCCGGTTCCACCAGTGTCCATCGGCCCCAACTTAAGCCATCCTATGGCATCCTGCCGTGATACCACCACGACAGAGGCTGAGGCCGCGGGAGTTAGGCTGCTGAAGCTCCTGGAAGCCGGCGCGGTGGCGAGACGACCTACCGGAGCGAGATTGCGAGCGTCCCGCAGAAGTGAGAGCAGCCTCCGCCGCAAGTACATGTTCCCTTCGTTATAGGCAGGAAGGTGGGCCGCGCCGCCAGGTGGTTTGGCCACCTCGTGGCTCCCTTCGTCTCTCCTTCGGACTCCGTGTACGTGTTGGAAAAATAGGGACTTGGCCTTTTGTTTCGTGCAATTCCGAGAATATTTCCAGAAGTAACTTTCTGAAACCAAAAACAGCAGAAAACAGGGAACTGGCACTGTGGCATCTTGTTAATAGGTTAGTCCCAGAAAATGCATAAAAGTGATATGAAGTGTATATAAAACATGTAGCAAATGGTATAATATAAGCATGGAACAGCAGAAATTATGGATACGTTGGAGACGTATCAAGCATCCCCAAGCTTAGTTCTACTCGTCCTCGAGTAGGTAAAACGATAACAACAAATAATTTCTGAGGAGACATGCTTTCACACAATCTTGATCAATATATTGCAAGGCTCATGTCATGAATGAAGTGACTCAAAGCAATGATCTATAGTTTGCTAACAAATAGATAAAGAGTAAACAATGAATCATATAAGCAAAAACTTTTCATGAATAGTACTTTCAAGACAAGCATCAAAAAGTTTTGCATAAGAGGTAACTCATAAAGCAATAGATTCAAAGTAAAAGGCATTGAAGCAACACAAAGGATGATTAAGTTTCAGCATTTGCTTTCAACTTGTAACATGTATATCTCATGGATAGTTGTCAACATAAAGCAATATAACAAGTGCAATAAGTAAACATGTAAGAATCAATGCACACAAAGTTGACACAAGTGTTTGCTTCTAAGATAGAAAGGAGTAGGTAAACTGACTCAACATAAAGTAAAAGATAGGCCCTTCGCAGAGGGAAGCAGGGATTAAATCATGTGCTAGAGCTTTTTAAGTTTTCGAAAGCATATAGAGAGCACAAAATAAGTATTTGAGAGGTGTTTGTTGTTGTCAACGAATGGTAGTGGGCACTCTAACCCCCTTGTCAACCAGACTTTCAAGAGCGGCTCCCATGAAGGACGTTATTTCTACCAGCAAGGTAGATCATCCCTCTTCTCTTTTGTTTACACATGTATTTTAGTTTCTTTATAGATGACACTCCTCCCAACCTTTTGCTTACACAAGCCATGGCTAACCGAATCCTCGGGTGCCTTCCAACATTCACATACCATGGAGGAGTGTCTATTTGCAAATTAAGTTGCTTACTGATAAATCAGGGCAAAACATGTGAAGAGAATTATTAATGAAAGTTGTAATTAATTGGGGCTGGGCACCCCGTTGCCAGCTCTTTTTGCAAATTATTGGATAAGCGGATGTATATGCCACTAGTCCATTGGTGAAAGTCTGTCAGAAGTAAATGACAAGATTGAAAGATAAAACACCACATACTTCCTCATGAGCTATAAAACATTGACACAAATAAGGAGTAATAAAGTTTTGAATAGTTTAAAGGTAGCACATGAAATATTTACTTGGAATGGCAGGAAATACCACATAGTAGGTAGGTATGGTGGACACAAATGGCATGGGTTTTGGCTCAAGTTTTGGATGCACGAGAAGCATTCCCTCTCAGTACAGAGTTTAGGCTAGCAAGGTTGTTTGAAGCAAACACAAGTATAAACCGGTACAGCAAGAATCACATAAAAACATATTGCAAGTATTATAAGACTCTACACTGTCTTCCTTGTTGCTCAAACATTTTACCAGAAAATATCTAGACCTTAGAGAGAACAAATATGCATCCCAAGTCTCAACAAGCTCTACGGTAGTTCTCCACTACTAGGCTTTAACTACATGATGCAAGAGCTTAAACATGATCTACTTGAGAGCTCAAAACAATTGCAAAGCATCAAATCAAACAAGACAATGATCTACAAGAATGCATATGTCTTTTCCAATACCAACTACTACATGTAGCATTTTCTTTCTTCCAAACAAACACCAATCAATTTATTTAAACATAAACTCTCCAAATGATAATATAATGCAGCAAGAGAGTATTTATAAACAAGTGCTAACAGCTCGAAGAGATGCATGAAAAACAGGAGCTAAAAGCACTGCAGTAGCTAGTTAAGAATACTCAACAAATATAAGTGAAGAACATGAGTATTCACATGAAAAAGCGGAGCGTGTCTCTCTCCCACACAAGGATTGCTAGGATCCGAATTTATTCAAACAAAAACAAAAATAAAAACACACAGACGCTCCAAGTAAAGCGCATAAGATGTGAAAGAATTAAAATATAGTTTCACTAGAGATGACCTGATAAGTTTGTTGATGAAGAAGGGGATGCCTTGGGCATCCCCAAGCTTAGACGCTTGAGTCTCTCTGAATATGGTTGGGATGAACCACGGGGGCATCCCCAAGCTTAGGCTTTTCACTCTTCTTGATCACATAATATCACCCTTCTCGCTTGATCCTTGAAAACTTCCTTCACACCAAACTCAAGACAGTTCTCATTAGAGGGTTAGTGCATAATCAAAAATTCTCATATTCTGTAATGATACAATCAATCCCAAAGCTTCTGGACATTAGCTACAGCCACCAATGCTTTGTGGAGCAAAGAAATCCACACAAACACAGTAAAAGAGCGAATGCAAAACAAAAGGCAGAATCTGTCAAAAACAGAACAGTCTGGAATGACGAATTTTTTCGAGGCACTTAAGTTGCTCAGATGGATCTGGCCTAAAATAATGAAAGTTGCGTACATATCTCAGGAATATGCGTGATTTTTTCAGAATTTTTTGAATTTTCTACAGGGAGATAAGCTCAAATCCGTGACAGCTAAAAATCTGTCACTGCGCAGAAATCCAAATCTTGCATCAACTTTCAATATAGAACTTTACTTGGCACAACATTGCGATAAAATAAAGATACAAAGGAGTTGCTACAGAAGTAACAAAACTCCTTGACTCAAAGAAAACAAAAATAACAGCAAATAAAAACGATGGGTTGTCTCCCATAAGCGCTTTTCTTTAACGCCTTTCAGCTAGGCGCAGAAAGTGAAAATCAAGTGTTATCAAGAGAAGAAGCATCAACGGAGAGTTTAGAAGTTTTCTCAACGATGCATTGCACTTTATCTATGTAAGTTTCAGAAACTCCCCTTTCATTACTTTTAGGTAAACTATCCTCATCAAATAAATTTTCAGGCACAATCCAATTAAAGTTCTTTTCTAGTGCCTCATGCATTCCTGCAATCTTAAAAGGAATTGGTATTTTATTCTCTCCTTCATAACTAGTTTCTTTAGTGTACTTGGATCTTTCCTTCTCTAATTTTTCAAGTATATTGGCGATATCAATGTAATAACCAAGCATCCTATATCGCATAAAAACTTTTCTAGCTTCACTAGCTACATCTCCAAATTCTTTGAGAAGGGTTTCTAAAACAAAATCCTTCTTTTCCCCCTCTTCCATATCATGAAGTCTAAGAAACATATGCTGCATTATAGGGTTAAGGTTAACAAACCTAGCTTCAAGCATGTGGACTAAGGAGGCAGCAGCAATTTCATAATTAGGGGCAAGTTCTACCAAGGATCTATCTTCAAAATCTTTCAGCTTGCTAACATGACTAAAAAATTCTTCAATGTTGTCTCTTCCAATGATAGACCCACTTCCTACCAGTACATCTTTTAAATCAAACTTGGGGAGCAGCATGATAAAAATAAAACAGGTGGCCGAAAATAAAAATGAATGCAAGTAACTAATTTTTTTGTGTTTTTGATAAAGAGAGCAAACAAGACTAAATAAAAATAAACTAAGCAAGACAAATAACAAAGTAAAGAGATTGGGTGTGAGAGACTCCCCTTGCAGAAGCAATTCGGTTTTCCCCGGCAACGGCGCCAGAAAACGTGTTGCCCCGCTCCCCTATTTATGGGCGTGGGAGGTGTGCGGTTAGCGAATTTACCGCGCACGATTCCCGTAACCGCCGCGCGGATTAACTGCGCACGATCTGCGCGGTTTGCGGTAAAAACGGCCACACGTTCGGCCACATAGTGGGCCGCAAAGTGGAAACCGCCCAGGGCGTGGTTTGTGGCGCAGTTATTGGCGCGAGAATCGAGGAGCCGCGCTGCGGTCAAAGCACTCAAGTGCGCAGGGGACGTGACAGCTCGTGGGGCTCGCGTGACATGGATGGCATGCACGCAGAGGCATGTCTGTCCGCGCACCGGAACCTAGGCGACTGCTAGCGCTAAGTTGACGAGGGAATATATCCCCGGCAACAGCACCAGAAACAATGCTTGTAACGTCACACGTCAGTTGGGAACCCCAAGAGGAAGGTATGATGAGTGCAGCAGCAAGTTTTCCCACAGTATGAAACCAAGGTTTATCGAACCAGTAGGAAAACGAGGTTGCTTCGAAGGTGTTGGTGAAGGATTGTAGTGCGGCGCAACACCAGGGATTCCGGTGCCAACGTGGAACCTGCACAACACAATCAAATTACTTTGCCCCAACTTAACAGTGAGGTTGTCAATCTCACCGGCTTGCTGAAAACAAAGGGTTAAACGTATCGTATGGAAAATAATGTTTGTTTGCATAAAACAGTAGAGAACAATGATTGCAGTAGATTGTATTTCAGATGTAAAAAAATGGACCGGGTCCACAGTTCACTAGTGGTGTCTCTCCAATAAGATAACTAACATGCTGGGTAAACAAATTACAGCTGGGCAATTGACAATTGATAAGTGCATAAAACATGCATGTGTGAGTTGTGGTGTCTACTATGAGATTCATTTGGGCATTACGACAAAGTACATAGACCGCTATCCAGCATGCATCTATGCCTAAATAGTCCACTTTCCGGTTAACATCCGTACCCCTTCCAGTATTAAGTTGCAAGCAACAGACAATTGCATTAAGTAATGTGCGTAATGTAAACGATACATTCATCCTTGAATAAAGCATTGCTGTTTTACCCCTAGTGGCAACAACACATCTACAACCTTAGAACTTGCTGTCACTATCCCAGGTTAAATAGAGGTTGAACCCAACTATCATGCATAAATACCCCCTCTTGGAGTCACAAGTATTCACTTGGCCAAGGCTTCAACAAGTAACGGAGAGCATGCAAGATCACAAATGACATAGACATGATAATATAATATTCAGCTCCACATAGGTATCAATATAAGTCAGATCCCAGCAAACACAACATGTAGCATTACAATAAGATGATCTTGATCATGATAGGCAGCTCACAAGATCTAAACATGATGGCACAAGTGGAGAAGACAACCATCTAGCTACTGCTATGGACCCATAGTCCAAGGATGAACTACTCACGCATCACTCCGGAGGCGGGCATGGCGATGTAGAGCCCTCCGGTGATGATTCCCCTCTTCGCAGGGTGCCGGGAAGAGCTTCAGAACCCCCTGAGTTAGGGTTGACGACGGCGGCGGCAGCGAATATGTTCTGGATGAAAGGCTCGGTGTTTTAGGGTTTTCACGTCTCAGGGAATAAATAGGCGAAGGGGCGATGTCGGTGGACCCCCGAGGGGCCCAAACCACAGGCTGGCGCGGCAGGAAGGGGGGCCGCGCCGCCAGGTGGTTTGGCCACCTCGTGGCTCCCCTTCGTCTCTCCTTCGGACTCCGTGTACGTGTTGGAAAAATAGGGACTTGGCCTTTTGTTTCGTGCAATTCCGGGAATATTTCCAGAAGTAACTTTCTGAAACCAAAAACAGCAGAAAACAGGGAACTGGCACTGCGGCATCTTGTTAATAGGTTAGTCCCAGAAAATGCATAAAAGTGATATGAAGTGTATATAAAACATGTAGCAAATGGTATAATATAAGCATGGAACAACAGAAATTATGGATACGTTGGAGACGTATCAGCGACGCGCAGCGTTTTGCTGCCATGTGTCATGGCAAGATCTTTGAAAATATCGAGGAAATCTTCTTGTGTCGGAGAAACCGACATAAGGGCAGATGTCGAAAGCAGTTGGAGATTTGATTCCTGATGTTTGAATTGGACCGACATATATATGTCGGATAGATGGTCCAGTTGGTTTGGTTGTGTAAACCTGGTGTGGCCCTTCATCCGAGTCTGCAGGACCGCACCAGCTTCGGGGACTAATGTCGGGGGCTACCCCGAGGTACGGTCAAGGTGTGGTACAATCTATGTCCAAGAGTGGACCGAGGTACAGAGAAACCGAGATAACCAGGCCCAGAAGGGGCCGGCATATGATGCCGGTGCAAACCGACATATATTGACCGGCATAACCAGGCCCAGAAGGGGCCGGGGTATGATGCCGGTGCTAACCGACACATATATACTGACCGACATTCATATGTCGGTATCATCGTATCTTCTCTTATGTGAAGGAGGATAATCAAGGAAGGGAAATCCGGCATATCCATGCCGGGTTAAAGAGAAGAGGCGCCTTATGCCGGTTAGAAGTCAATGCAAAGGTCACATCCCGCCTGACACGGGAGTATGGCAGGTGGTATGGCGCGGGTACGAGATGACCGGTCACACCTACCGCTGACCACGGGCGTACGTGGGAACAGAGTGCGAGGCATGGGCAGGCCACGTCTTGTCCGTGACAGAGGATACAATCATGACCGAGCTGATGATGCAGACACGCGTGGCTGCAGTGTAATGTACGGCGCCAATCCGGTGACCCGGGGTATCAGTATATAAGGTGCCCAGGGCCTCCTGCGTGAGGGGAGAGACACTGAGACACTGAGAGAAGCGCTGAGACGACGATGCGCTAAGAGATATTTCCCCCATAGCTTCCTTCTTCTTCCTTGAGAGCTTCACCATAGCAGAGAGCATACAGCTCGAGGAGCACCTTTGTGTTCTTGATATCCTGATATTCTGAGACAGACAGGCAGGAGTAGGGGTCTTACCTCCTCACGAGGGCCCTGAACCTGGGTAGATCGTGTGTGTGTTTATGTCTTCCGTGTGCGCTCCTCAGCGCACTATCCCTCTCCGGTTCCACCAGCGTCCATCGGCCCCAACTTAAGCCATCCTATGGCATCTGCCGTGATACCACCACGACAGAGGCTGAGGCCGCGGGAGTTAGGCTGCTGAAGCTCCTGGAAGCCGGCACGGTGGCGAGCCGACCTACCGGAGCGAGATTGCGAGCGTCCCGCAGAAGCGAGAGCAGCCTCCGCGCAAGTACATGTTCCCTTCGTTATAGGCTGTCGGAACCAGCGGCCGGCAGCTGGGTGGCGCGTGTTATCTCCCTCGGCTGCGGCGGCGGCGGCAGTGAAGGGAATCTTTCTTCACGGCCAGCGTGAGTGACTCTATTTTTCTTTTAGAAAAGCCAGCGTGACTGTGTGAGTGACTCGGGAGGAATGGATTTGGGCCAGGAACAGGCGATTTTTATTATAATTTCGGTATACAAGGCCCGACACAACAAAAGGCCCATTTACCAAATACTATAGGCCTCATAACTACCGGAAGCAACAAAATTCCCCAAAAAAACAATTACCAAATACAACCTTCTCTAAAAAAACAAAGTTACCAAATGCAACCAACTATGTGCAGAATAATAAGCGGAAAATTGTGCCTCAGAAGCAAGTCTATAGACAGATTGAGTATCCTATGCCTATCAGAAACTAATGGGAATAAGATGGTTCCTTATGTTCCGAAGCTTTCTCAAGAAGGGGTTTCTGAACATGATACGGATGTGATTTCAGAGAGAGAGCATAAGAAGAAAAGGCCTACTCCTACAAACTCAAATAATTTGGCAGCGGCTGTTGAGCTTGAGCAGCCCTGCCAGTCCAAATGAGTTGTGCAAGCTTGAACTGGCGGGGGCTTGGGAACCCTGAGGCACTTAGTGAGCTTGGTAATTTTGTCAAGCGTGAAGCTCCTGCTCTTCTTTTCATCATGGAAACGAGTATAAGAGCCCAGAGGGTGGAAGATCTGTGAGCTCGTCTAGGGTTCACGGGATGCTTTGCTATTGATAGCGAAGGTTTAAGTGGTGGTCTGGGTCTTTTTTGGTCCAGCGCGGTTCAAGTGGAAGTGGAGAAAAAAGTTCTGATCGCATTGACTGTGTGGTGCAGAAAGCTGATCTATCCTCCCCTGGAGGTTTACTGGGTTTTATGGAGCTCCACAAGTAGAGATCGTCATCATTGCTGGAGGTTCCTGAGGACATTGTATGGCATTAAACATAATGATTGGCTGGGCTCGGTGATTTTAACAAGAGCATGTATGGATCTGAGCATTTGAGTAGGTCGGCTCGGTCGGAATGGCAGATACGGTCCTTCCAAGAAGAAGGTGATGCATGTGTCATGCAAGATCTTGGCTGGTCGGGTGTGCCTTTTACCTAGGACAATCGACAGATGGGATATGCTAATGCTAAAGCAAGATTAGATCGAGCCCTTGCAAAGTATGAGTTTATGAAGCGTTTTGAGGACATGTGTGCGCGTCACGTTAGTGATGTGGAATCCGATCGTTGTTTTGTGATGGTGGAGATTAGTGAGACTATGGTGTCACAACAAAGAAGGGGGCCAGGCCTTTCAGATACGCAAAAGTGTGACAGACTCATCCAGATTATGATACCTTTGTTAGAGAGAAGTGCCGGTAGAACTTTAATGGTCCGACTCTACCAGGAATAGTTACTACTTTGGACAAGCTTCAGTCGGATCTAGGATCTTGGGGGAGCCGTGAGTTTGGGTCCCTTGCAAAAACGGGCCGGACTTTGCAACAAAAGTTGGAATGGCTCCGTCGCCGGTCCATTGGTAGGGGACCGTCTGAGCATGAGAAGGATATGGTGCGGAAGCTTCGTGAAGCTCTTCATTCTGAGAAGATTTGGATGCGCCAAAGGTCGCGAGTTCAGTGGCTACGTGAAGGTTACCGAATACGGCGTATTTCCATGCTCAGGCTACGCAGGGCAGGAGGTTCAATCGAATACCGGGCTTACAACGTGTTGACGGTACTGTTTGTGATAATGAGGAGGAAGATAAGGTGGAGGTACAAGGTTTCTTCCAGAACTTGTATTCATCGCAAGACTTCAATGATATGAGGCAGCTGTTGAATCATGTTCCTGTTCGCGTCAGTGCATAAATGAATTATTCTCTGGAGAAACCCTATTAGTCAAATGAGGTGTGGGATGCCCTTTTCCAAATGGCTCCTTCCAGAGCTCCCGACGTCGACGGTTTTACATCAGTTTTTTCAGAGGCATTGGGACCTGATCCATGGTGATTTGGTGTCGGCTGTTTTGGATTTTTTTTAACGGAGGAGAGTTACCGTTGGGTTTAAATGATACGTCAATTGTCATAACTAGATTTAGGGGTACGCCTTGGCGCACGATCCACCTAGAGACCGGTTCATTTCGCTTTATAGGAGGGTAATATAAAATATATGGAAAACGATAATAATGTGTGTTAATGTAAGGACGAGGAACAAATTATAGCCAGAAAACAATTTTGTGCCGGAAAGTGTCATGCAAGCACCAAGGAAAAAATGTAGACCAGGACCTCGAGCCATAAACAGTGCATCAAAATATTCATCGCTTGTTGCTTGCACTATGGCATCTAAACCGACCGATAAACCCTTCACAGCTAGCCAGAGGAGAGTTGAGTTCATACTCCATCACATAAAAAGCAAAATCACGGGAGGACAAGATGGCAATGCTCATTAACACGTACAGGGGCATCCCATACGACCATACCCCTGATCAAAATAGGTAATTAGTCTTCACCATATCACTATATACATAAGTCACGTAACACGCTGGACTTGAGCACACCTAAATGCATGTTATAAACATACAATTTTTTGTTTCAATCATTTTCAGTTTTTGTTCCGGGCGTTTTGGTGCAATGATACATACACTTTTGTTGTTGTTGAGAAAGTACGCAATTTATGCTACAAACATACAACTATTTTGATTCGATCGTTTTTGGTATTTGTTGTGAGGCTGACTTGAGATCCTTTGAACATCATCTCACAAGGCCGATTTGAGAAATGCAAACCATGAGGCAAAAAGTTCTAACTTATGTTTTAGCCAAATAACACGTGTAACAGAAGAAGCCTAATCTGTAGCAAAACTTCATCTTTTAACATATATCCATCTACATGCTACAAAATGCAAAGTGTGTAAGGGGAGTGAGCAGTAGAATCCAACAAATACACAACAAAACTGTTGCTCCACTGAGCTTCAAAGCAAGGCATACGGGGCTACTCCAGCAAATCATTCATTCCCCGTGATCATGTGTTTGAAACAAGAAACGTTCACAAGGCTTCGCTTCCTTTCAGGAAACTTCAACAAATGATCCACCCGTATCAATGTATCAGATCAGGCATAAATGTTCTTGGAACAGTGGCGGCGCTCACATATCCGCGACAGACCAAAGATAGGCCTCTTGCTCCGTTGCTTGCTTATCGTTCTTTAGCTGATACATACCCTTCTCGTATCCTGGAAACACGTGGGAATTTATTTACTGAAAGCTGACAGATCCATCGTGGCAAAGCACATTACAACTAAACCACAACATAAGATGCAATAATTTGCATGGCAAAATGCAAGACGAACTTGAAACCTGAACCAGCTAATAATGGCCAGAAGTTGCACAAGTTAAAAATACACATGATACGAGAGTTCATATAGAGCACTAGACAAGTTAGTATAGTGAAAAAATTGGAGATCATGATAAACAAAGGAAGAAGTTTGCAAACATGTCTGACTTTATGTCCCTTCTCCTACTTCTTTGACGACACATTATACAGCTCCCATTTATGACCAGAACTAGGTTTTGAACAATTCATGCAGAGAACCAAATCTTTGCTTAAATATTCTTCTGCGGTGTAGAGAACTCTATAACTAATGAGTAATCGTTAGTTCATTACTTCCCAATTGACAACCTTACTGTTAAGGGGTATAGTACAATTCTTTTGTTAACAGCCTATCTTCAATGGCGAAAGGATGACATGATCTGTTCAGGTCAATAAGACCCAGCACACGTAAGTCAGGTGCATGGTTATGACAAACACAATATGCACACAAATCAAAGAATGAACTGCAACAAATGTTTCAGAAACATGACAGCATGACTTAACAGTTTACAGCTATTGAGCAGGTTAAAATGACGTATTTTTCCTTGTCATCTACCAGTACCAATGCAGCAAACTAGCACACTCCTCTTAGAAGAAACATAAATCTTCAAATAAGAAGATGCGAAGTGCAACTCAAACAATCCTTGTGGTTCATTTGGTACCAGACACTGTGCATACTAGATACACCACAGGAAGGTGTTCAATGTTTGTACAGAAAAAGTAGGCCAAGCTGGTCTTTCGCCCAAGAGGCAGGTGATTGGATAACAGAAAGAAAAAAATCGAATAAATTTGGAGGGCACATACCATTGCTGCGATCCACTCCATCCCAATGACGACCAGGTTTTATGCCATAGCGGTTCGGAGGAGGATCTACGCCACGTTTCAACCAGCTATGAGCAGGTACATTTTGAGGAACTATAAAGCCAGATTCTTTCATCTTTTCATCATCTCCCAAGTCATCAGGAAGGAAGTCCGTATCTCGCTGCAATGCATTAGCACACATATCATCCACTAACCAGAAGAAATAGCTTCGATGGTTTCAATTAAACAGCTCCAAATCAAAAGCTGAAGTTACCTTGACAAGATGAGCCATAGGATCACCCCATCGGAGTCTGTTTTTCAGCATGGTATCGAGCTCAGGATCATCCCTACATGCAAACAAGCTCAACTTTAAATAATTGCAATGGCAATTAAAAAACTTCACGTTCAATTGGACAAAAAAAAAACAGCATATGAATACCGAAATCGGAAAGTACAGAACTTTATTAAAGATTGCACAAATTCCCAAATCAAGTCAACAAGGATCATGCACCAACTTCTCTTTTCATGCAAGTTGAATAACAAAAAGTACCTAGTTCGGGCAAATGGCTTGCTCTTCTCATCTTCAAGATCCTGCACTCTAGCTTCGGCTGCACGCTTCTGTACCAACCCTTTACCCCATTCAATGTGTTTTTCCTGCAAACAGGAAGAACATCAGTTACCGCACAATGTGAGCCTTATTCTCCAAAACGAGAATCTCCCAAAATGACACACTGTCAGGATAACAAAGTAGCACAAAACAAGGGGCTCGATATATATTATGTACTGCTAGATGTAACGTTGGAATTTTCATGCGCTAAAGTATTTTTAACCAGATACAACAAAAAGATGACTGCCAAAAATTCAAGAAAAAGAACATTTATCTACCTTTGGTTTCTCGTCTCCCTTTGCCTTCTGTATGTCTTCTTGATTTATCCGTTTTCCTGGGAAATGACACAAAAGTAATGTTAGCACCGGAACTTGGAATGCCTGCATAGGTAACTGCCACCAAAATAACCAAAACATGATATGCCTAGACATGGTGCACACCTTCCTTATCTCGGAATACTGTCTTTGCCCCTTTACCACTGAGGGAAGGATCCTGAGCTGCGAACCTGAAAAACAAATATCATATAACATGTTACAATCGTAGCAAAGGAGAAAGCATATGTATTCCAAGAAGTGAAGCATCACTCACTTGAGCTTCTCATCCTCCTTAATCTTTCTGATGTCCTCTTTAACTTCCTCTGCTGACATCAACCCTGCTCTCCTTGCCTCTTTTGGAGCTCCTTCCTTTCTACCCTTCCTTGGAGGAGAAAGGTCTCTCCCCTTATGAGGTGGAGACAAATCATCTGATGCAAATTTCTGACCCTTCCTTGGTGGTGAAATATCGCCGTCCCCCATGCTTTGTCCCAAGTTTTTCCTTCTTGGGGGTGACAGATCGTCCAGCTGTATCGAATCCTGGCGCTTCCGTCTCCGTGGAGGAGAGATGTCCTCGGGTCCTTTGTATCCTGACGTGTCCGGCGCCGAGGCGGAGAGGGGTCTTTGCGGTCCTCCGAATCATGCCGTGTCTGCCGTCGAGGTGGAGACAAGTCTTTGGGCTCCTCGGAGTCATGCCTTGTCCTTCGGCGAGGCGGGGAGAGGTCTTGAGGCTCCTCTGAGTCATGCCTTGTGCGCCTCCGTTCCTGGGGTTCCTCAGAGTCATGGCGAGCTCGTCTCCTTGGATGAGAGTGATCATCTTGCCTGGACTTCCGCCGGGGTGACAAATCGCCTCCCTCTGCTGTGCCCTTGCCCTCTGGCGACGGCGTGTCACGCCGCCTTTGCCTCTGCCTAGGCGGCGAAATGTCAGTCCCCACAGCACCTCCATGCTTAGGCGAGGGCGTGTCGCGGCGCTGCCTTCGCCGCGGGGGCGAGAGGTCCTTCCTCCCCCTCTCCGGCGACGGAGTGTCATTCCGGCGGCCGCGGGGAGAGCCACCATCCAGAGGCCCCGGGACGGGCAGAGTGACCCACCCGCTGCCGTCGTTGGCGATGGAGTTGTAGGGCCGCGCCGCGCGGATGGCCTCCATGCGGCGCATCCGCTTGACCTCGATGTCTTCGTTCACCTGAGGCTTCTCGTCCCCTGCAGCAACCAAGCAATCGCCCAATTCCAATCAAAATCCACCGCGAATCCGGTAGAAACCTCGGTTACACGGCTACGCTAGGGTTTCTGAGGTGAGATTCAAACCTGACGAAGCGGGCTCGTCCTCCTCGATCTGGACGGGCTTCTGCCAGACGGGGTCCTCGTCGACGATGAGCACCCCTGACGAAGCGGGGCCGGCGGCGGGGGCCTTGGACTTCTTCTTCTTCTTGGCCTTCTTCGGGTCGGCGGCGGCGGGGCCCGACTGGTACCGCTTGAGGTAATCCTTCATGGACACCGCCGCCCCGGATGTACAGGCGGACGGCGGCGGCTGCTTCGTCGCCATGGATGGATGGCGGTGGCGGAACCGGGGGCGGCTCGACGGAAGGAGCGGGCGAGGTGGCACGAGGGCGGCGCCGGCGGTTCCCGGCTACAGTTTGTTGTCTGCGGCGTGGGGTCGGTCGCGGGAGGCCACCGTAACTGGGCTGTGGTTTTCCAATCTGTGAACCGACCTCACGTCTGCCCAGACCAACGCCCATGTTCTGCCACGGAATGGGCCGGCCCAAGGAGTCGAGATCTTTTATCGTTTTTCTTTCTTTCAGATTTGTTTTGTCATTTAATTTTACTTATAATACTTCTTTTAGTAAAACCTAGTGGAAGCATAGAAATATGAAATTGGAAATTTGCAATGCTTGCCTAGCTTCAAGATGTGGTTCCACACTTCCATGGTTTTCTGATCTACAAACCAACTTCATCGACACTAATAAATTGTTTTCTGAGCTTACACCAAAATTGGACAAAAACATGATATAATTACCAGATTTTTAAAAAAAATACAATATATCCGGAAGAATTGTACTTAAAGTAATAGGACTAGTTGCAGGGATTTGCGGGTTTTAACTTCTCAATTCCTCATAAAACAACATTGTGATTGACAATATATATGAGAAATCGGGGGCCGAGTAGTTTTTTCTAACAGAAAGGGACCAATAGTTGAGAAAGCTGAGTACGCCACGAGGGATTTTTTGTATTGCGGGTGAGCCCTCCCGTATGGTTATGGGCACCATGGCCACAAACTGATGTTGGCCAACCGGTCTGAGCATGATGGAAATAAGGCGCAATGGTGGCACATAAGAACAATTCGACATGATGGAGGCACCACAGAGAAGAAGGGGACGGTGCAATGAAGCAAGCCGCATTAATAATGTTAATCATATACTAACACTCTGTAAAGGTGGCAAATTTGTAGACTATATTTCTTTCCAGTTCAACCATCGACATCCACAGGTGGAGTAGTAGCTCTTGACTGTCTTAGGGCTTATTTAAATTGTAGAACTTTAAAATCCTAGGAATAGGAAAAATACGAGATTAATTATGAAATAGGTATGTCTAAATGGTACATAAGAATTAAGCACAAAAAATTTGAGGATTGATGAGAGAGTAGAGAGATAGAGTGAACGTCTATTGGACTTCTCGAAGGAAATTTAAAAGGAGTTTTGTATTCATGTTAAAGAATCCTATGTAATGCGGGGACATAAAAATAGATTCGATAAGAAGTTGGTAGCCTCATGTTTGGGCTGTTGTAGACCGGTGGAGACTGCTCAGTGTTTGGTCCCACCTCGCCTAGCCAAGGGGGCTACAACCATATTATAAGGGAGAGTATCCCTCCTCCTATCGTCTGGGCTTTTGGAATGAAGTGGGATCTCCGCTCGTCCGAACCTAGGCCGAGTGCTTGGCTGGGCATGACTCATGAGTGGACGTTAACATCGCAATCGATGATCCAAAAGGTTTCTGTAGGAAAAAAATCTTAGTATTCAAATTCTCCAAAATTCTTATAAAACTCCTATGTGTCTTTTGGAAAAAAATTACTTTTTAACTCGCAAAGGTGAAACCAGAGGAGATTCAGACACCAGTTGAGAACAACAAACGTGCAATCAATCGGTGTATGGAAGTTCCTACAATCAACGTTAGATGTTGGAATCTGAGTTGGGAGACAAGTTTCAAAGATTGAGTTATGCAAACGTCGTCCTCTCACTAGCCACTAGGCGCGGGGCGACCATGTGCCGTTTCTTTAGCAGGTTTCGGTTATTGGAGAATACGTGTCAGGTGTGCATAAGCCCTGCCGTTTTTGAGCCCACACACTCGTAGACTCGTAGTCGCTGTC
Organism: Poa pratensis; assembly: GCA_947311845.1. Lineage (NCBI taxonomy): Eukaryota > Viridiplantae > Streptophyta > Magnoliopsida > Poales > Poaceae > Poa > Poa pratensis. The sequence continues at coordinate 29,247,950 of CAMZMU010000082.1, forward strand.
GTAGCAAGCACGGCAAACCGTATGCATAGCAGGCAGCGCCTCCCCCGGTTGAACGCGGCGCCGTCACATCCAGCCAGCCTCCGTTCGCGCCTTCGCGGCTTCGTGTGGTGCGTACGTGCCTCTTCGCTCGCGGCGGCGTCGCTCCACTTCCACCTGCTCCCTCATTCATTCGTCTCCACGCATGCATCTCCGCCACCAAAACCATATCGAACTCGTCCACCAGCACGCGCGCACGGGCCTGTATATATCGTTGTCAGTTCTCAGTTGTCACTTGCCAACATCGCATGATCGCAATTCGCAACGATTCCTCTAGTTCTCTTGCACCTCACACGTAGTAGATACGAGAGCATTCGATCCATCATCCCCTTTAACCGTACGTTCTAGCTCGACCGGCATGAGGAGCTCCATGGCGCGCGCGCCGGCCGGAACGGGAACGGCAGCGGGCGCGACGATGGCGGCGCTGCTGGGCCACCCGGTGGCGGCGCTGTCGGAGAGGCCGCGGCTGACGCGGCTGCTGGTGAACGTGACGGTGGAGCGGAGCCTGTGGCCGGTGCACCTCGTGCTGGGCGTCGACGCCACCGTGGCCGACCTCGCGCGCGCCGCCGTCGCCGCCTACGTCGCCGAGGGCCACAGGCCGCCCCTCCTCCCCGCCGACGCCGCCAAGGGCGTCGACGCGGCCGCGCGGTTCGAGCTGCACCTCTCCAAGTACTCCCTCGACGGTGAGACAGACAGAGGACCTCCTTCGTTTTCTTTCTGAAGCTTGTATTGATCTGTATCGACCGCTGATGATGGATTCTTCATTCCTGTGCAGCTCTGGATCACGATGAGAAGGTGCTGGACCTGGGGTCTCGCAACTTCTTCCTCTGCGCCAGGAGATCGCGTCTTGACTACTGCAAAGACCAACATGGCGGCATGGTTGTGTCCTCTGCTTTCTTGCCTCTTCGGTATCTCGAACTGCCTCTGATCTACAGTTGAGATTCGGTTCGCCCAAGGATTGATGTACGTGTCCGGCCTCGATCGGACGTACGAGATATATATACGTGTCGCGCGCTCTGGCGTGGTTCTACGCCATTGCAGACTTGTAGCATAGTATGGCAAGAAGCTGCAAAGAAAAAAGTACTCACTCCGTCCAACAATAACTGTTTTAAATTTGTCAAAAATGGTATCTAGACATGAAACATGTATAGATACATCAACTTTTGTGCAAACTTGAGACACTTATTTTAGGACGGAGGAGTAGAAAACATGATGCAAAAGAGAAACATTGCCAACCATGTGCTTCGTCCTTTTTCCTTTCTGATCTGATGAACAAACACCGAACACACTGAACTTGTCGTTTTCAAAAGGGGCCTAACTCGCGGTCACCCGCTGCAAACGCTGAACAAGTCTGGTTATCTGTCGATAGCAAAACGACAAAGCCGCTGACTCTCCATCCCCTTCGTCTTCTCCGCCTTGGCCCTCGGGGGACTATATCGTCCCTCTACACCGGTCTAACTACCACTCACGGTTGGCACACCGCCACGCCATGTCTTACATCGGACTGTCGCCCCCCCCCCCCCCCCCCCCCCCCTCAGCTATCCCTCTAAAAACTCATGTATTTTCTTCTCTCGCACTGGCCAACAACCCACACCCGCCCCGCCCACCCCCAAACCCTAAGGCTTTCTCACCGGAGTCCAAGTCAGGCGGTGTTGACCCCGACTCGGGCTAGGTGGACGGCCTTAACTCTCTGTTCTCTCTCAAACTCTCTCTTTCTATCGGTGTAAATGAATGGATGAGGATAATATAAAAGGTTGTTGCCCACAAGGTGAAACCGGGGCTCGACCGCTGGCGCGGTCAATAGCCGCAAAGCAATCTCGTTTTTTCTAAGCTTATGAAACCCGGTTTTTGCGACTGATGCCGCTAACCCGGTTTTGTTACGGCGTGTCATCTCGATCAAGTGCGCCTGACAAGATCATGTGTTTGGTTCCCTTGCATTAGCTAGCGTGCAAAGTACAAATCCTCCATGTCGGTCACACATTGCTCTGGTATTTGGTTGCCTGCATAGTGGCAGAAAAATGTTGTGATGTTTGCTTGCCCGCGTCAACAACTTTGGGCTTGTCTTATGTATGTGATTGCCTCCTATCGGAGTGACGAGGTCACTTGGGGCTTCACCGCTCGACAACACACCCCACCACATTAATCTACAACATAAGCACATAACCACAAAACAAAGTAAGCAATTTAACCAACTTAGCACATTAAATAGTACCACCATATTAACTATTACCACGATTAACAAGACTATATAAGCAAGTTCACCACAAAAGGACCACATAGTTTACCATCGTCAGAACCGCCATTACATCACACTTGATCACCTAATATAAAGGGCGCAAGGCGATCATCACACTTGGACACCGTATCAGCCATTGTGTGGTCACCTTTAGGACTGAAGGCTCAATCACGTTTAACATCGTGAGGTAGTCTATTTTCAGCTCATCAGAAATGGCATAGCCATATGTGACACCCCTCCCTGGCACATCTCGCCAGAGAGGCGGTCGTCCCGTGCGCCAGCCCAAGATATCTGGCCGCACGTCGCGACAGTGCAACATTATGGAAATCATTACACAATCAGGCACAAGAAGTGCTACAAATGGTTTACAAGGCCATCAAGGCATGACCAAATATCAAGCCAAGCATAGCTCAGGACAGAGTTTAACGGGCAGCGGAAGACGACTAAGGCAACGGCTTGGAGCGGCTCCACTCCACAGGTATCTGGCTGGGCTACTGATCCTAGCACGCTCTTGCTCCACTTCTGGCTAAGGTAGAAGATGAATCCTCGCCAAAATCTGGCCACAAACACAAGGCCCGTGAGTACATTTGTATGCACTCAGCAAGAATCGCCACTCGCTACAAACAATCCAACCATCATGCAGCAATATATATATTGGAAATAAAATCCTACAACATGGCAAGGTGAACTCTAGATTCATGACTTAAAAGTAGCGTGTCATTGACAACCAAACATGTCATAAGCAAGCAATGGGGGTATCACCGGTACAGAGTCCAAGCCAGGTGGGGTTGGATCGTGCACCGGCAATCATACAAAGAGCTTACCTGTGACGAGTAACCGGGGTACCAGTTGGTACCAAATCTTATAATTTCTCCTGTCAACACAATCAGGCTTCCAAGCCTCTAGCCAACTCTGGCTATCAATCCAGCCAACTCTGGCTATCTCCCGGGGCATGCACGGTTGATGTTGGCTCTGGCCTAACTATAGGCTTCCAACGCATCACATCGCCATCCCATTCACCTCACAAGTAACATTCCCTGCATCATCTTATTGTTCATTTAGTGAAATCAGGTTGTTCATCTTTCTTTCAAACAAGGCTTAGGTTTAACCTCCCGACACGACACGGACAATAGTGTGACCGACACTGAACTGTTGTTCCATAACCTTGAAACGAGGCTAGACATCCAGATTTGACACTCTCGAGAGGTTGCAATTACCACCCACCTAAGTGCACCACACTGAGCCGGTACTTTAGGACAACATCCTTAAGGCGAACTCAGCAAGATACACTCACCTGACCGTTCACGCTACCAAGACACTCCCTGTATAGCCACCGACATAACTCTATGCCTTATGCAGAAGTGAATCCGGCACGTCCCCAACTATGGGCAACGCCTAGCTCCGGAACCTTCGCAAGACTAGCCCCGACCAGCTCTGGTAACCGACTAGACTTGCCAAAATGGCAGCATCAAAGGAGGCTCAATAGGATACGTAGGTCAAGGCCCGCCCATATGAGCGACAGTGGTAGTGCTTTCGATGTTCAGATTAGTGGCACTATGGACTGATCCTATCGATGTTTGGAGGGGTGTTTCATTTAAATCAAATTTCATCATAACAAGTCCAAACCACAGAAGATTAGTCCAACACAACAATCACAATATCATGATAATATATATCACCAAATATCAAGACATTAGCAACATAATATTTCAAGAATAGTAGTGTCCATGTCCAAACTTAGCAAAAATAAAATGGCGTCAACCAGATGACTACGGCGGCGATTCCGCCGACCAGCGCCTTCTCGTTCGACAAAAGAAAAGAAACGTCAACCGGATGACTGTGGCAGCGGTCTTCCGCTGGCAAGCGCCTTCTCGTTCGACAAGGAAAAAGAAACGTCAACCGGAAGACTGTGGCAGCGGTCTTCCGCTGGCAAGCGCCTTCTCGTTTGACAAGGAAAAAGAAACGTCAACCGGAAGACTGTGGCAGCGGTCTTCCGCTGGCAAGCGCCTTCTCGTTTGACAAGGAAAAAGAAACGTCAACCGGAAGACTGTGGCAGCGGTCTTCCGCTGGCAAGCACCTTCTCGTTTGACAAGGAAAAAGAAACGTCAACCGGAAGACTGTGGCAGCGATTCCGCTGGCAAGCGCCTTCACAGATCAACTACAAAATATAACACAGTTGATTTGCGTCGATCGGGTGACTACGGCGGCGATTCCGCCGACCAGCGCCATCACAGATCGACGTTAAAATTTTAGTGAGACGGCGGCGGTTCCCCCAGTCCATTGTCTCAAGAAGGTGTGTGTTTGATAAATATTAACAATACAAAATATAACCAAGCAGGTACGACAAGTAAATATGCATCATGATATGCAACATGGCAGGAGCAATATTACAAGCTTCACACTAAACAAGAACAGCAAACATACATGCATAACGGCACACCGACGAAGATATAAACACTCGGCATGGCAATAGTAAATAAGCAAACAAACACCGCTGGGATGTTCATAGCAAGGGTTAGCTTGCCTTTGAAGACGGGAATCCACCAGATTTGGGAGGGTCGGGATGATTCCGCGGCGTAGGGCAGCGATAGCCCCGTTCCACGGACTCCGGAAAGCATGTATAAAAGGGCACCCCACAGAACCATTTTGGAACAAGATGGAATCAGTACCACCGGAAAGAGCTCATCGAGACGAAGATTTAGAAATTTGAATCACTCCAATCGGAGCTACGGTTTGAAAGTTGTGGGTGTTTGAGGTTTGGTCCAGCAGAAAAAGAAAAACTGGACCGAGAGAAAAAAAAACTGCCGGGCCGCAAATGGGCCACGGGCGCGCTGCACGCGCGCGTGCCAGCGCCGCGCCTGGCTGGGCCGGCGGTGGGCCGTGACCCGCTGCTAGCCTGCTGGGCCAGATAACGGTTCGGTAACGGGGAGGAGAAAAGAAAAAGCGAGGCAGAACGGATCGACCACATGGTCGTCTTCCCCGTGCAGGCGAGCACGGGCGGCTCGGGCGCCGGCGTTGCAGCCGCCAGGAGGGCTGGGGTGGCAGGAGACGGCGGGGGCGGGTTCGCCGCGGCCCACCGCGCCCAGGGAGGAGCTCGGACGGAAGGGGAAAAGCAGGGGCGGAGCTGCGAGCCTCGGCCGGCCTCGACAATGGAGGCCGTACGTGCGGAGCTGCCAGTGACGCTCCGCTCCGGCTGGACGCTGTACGTCGGCGGAAACGGAACCACGGAGCTCCACCGCGCCCAAGGACGGCCTCGGCTGGATGGGGAGCCACGGGTGCGGCCTCCCGTGAGCTGGGCCAGCACGGCCATGGCGGAGTCGAGCACGGGCGGCTCCTCCGCCGTGCTGCTCTGCCGCTCGGGGACGGCAGTGAGACGGTCGCCGGGAGGAGGGTCTCGGGGAAGAGGGAGGCAGCGCCTCTGCCTCCAGCAGCTTCCAGCCCTCCATGGAGCAGCGCCCTTCGGAGGAGGCGCTGTCGACGGTGGTGGTGCGGCAGCGTGGAGGGAAACCAGAGGAGAGGGAAGAGAGTGAGAGTGTGTGCGTGTGGTGCGTGGTTGGTCTGGCCAAGGTGGCTGCTCTCAGCTCTCTTTGTAGCCAGAGGGAGAGGAAGAACAATGGAGAAGGGGAGGGCACGGGAGAAGTTCCACAAATATCTCTCATGGTCCTGTGCTGTCGGTGGAAGGGATAAGAGGAGGGGCTGGATGCACAGGGGAGGCACGAGGTGCACTGGAACGGAGGGTTGGGCACCAGCCGTGGCAGTAAGCAGAGATTAGGGTTTAAGCAAATTTGAAAATCTGCTTCGAAGGTGTTCGATGAAATGCCCGAATGAACTTTTCGATTTTAAAACAAATCCAGAAAATTCCCCTGGCTAGGTTTGGATGCTAGGAGATGGTCCACTAAGTTAGAGCTCAAATGGTTGCCTCCAAATATGGTTTTGGATAAATGTCCGAAAAGGATCGTAAATAGAGGGTCATCGCCATTAGGGCTTTAACCCGGGGTTTAGCATCTTGTGGTTGGGCTAATGGTCTCATGGATGTATCAGAGGAGAAGGTGATGGTCTATCACCCTCCATGTAGAATTACTTGCACAAAAGACAAGGTTCCAGAAGTGGGTGAGAAATAAATGGTGTGGTGTTTAATTTTCACCAAATAAGGATTTTGTGGCTTCTTGGATAGAATATAAGTGGCTGGTTGATGTTATCCCATGTGCATAATTCACATGGCTCTTATTCTAACATGAAGGTATCTACGGTCTCTGGGGTGTAAGATGGGAGTGGTGAATATGTGGTTCAAATGATCATGCCCATTTTTGTGGGTGGAGACAATGGCATGATGATCATCTCCTATTTTATTTTGAGAGTGTAGGAGTGGTGCCAGCTAGGAAAAAAATAATCCCTTGACCAAGACAAGCACTAAAATATTCATCCGGGGTTTCTGGGAATATTGCATAGAGAATTACGCGACAATTTTGTCTCGGGAGATTAATAAGTGGATGAGAGAATCTCAGAATACTTTGTGGTATCTCCCAAGCTCGAAAAAGATGGTTCATAAGGTAGATGGAATATTTGGATTTTAAAAATCCCAACATTCGGGCTATGAGGTTTTTAGGAAAAACCCTAGCGGAGGTTTTCAATGTGGCAAGAAAATCACCGGAGATTCTCTGGAGTTATTTGAGAGAAAGAGAACACGAGGGCATCACCTAGCACCAGAGGGCAAAATAATTTTGAGATACGAGGGAAAAGTTTTTCGGGTGTGAGAAAACACCGCTAAATTCGGGATCCAAATTTTGGGGTGTTACAGACCTTCCCCCCTTAAAAAGAATCTCGTCCCGAGATTCGGGGAGTTATACAAGATAATTCTTGAACGATCCATTTATACCCCAATTTAAAACTTTTTCTATAAAATACTAGAATTTTTGGTTAACCAAAGAGGTCAACAAGACTTTTTACAAAACATACCTTTTTACAAGCATGATATTTCTACCCTACTCAAGGCATTTCAAAGATGACATGGCAGGGGCTCATTCAACCAATCAATCCAGGATCTACTCACATGCTTATGAATTTAATTCTAAGGTTTTTGCTCAACCAGACACAAACATGGCAAGATCTAACAAGATCTACACCCAAACTATCAAACAACAACCAACTTGGGCAAACAATTTTCCCAAAAACTGGGAAAACAAAGGTTTAAGGTTTTATTTTTGAGAAGTTATACACACATGACAGGTGCACCTTTCATGTGCGTACAGCAAAAGGTTTTATTTTTGAAAAGCTATAAATACATGGCCGGCGTCCCTTTCATGTATCTACAGGTTTGGAAAAGTAACAAGGTTTGTTTACAAACAACGATGTCGTGCCACAAGGGTGGGATCACAAACACCAAGATTCTGTGGGATAGAGCCATCCCCAAAGTTTGTTTTTGCAAAGAAATTTTCCCTATAGAACTCCGGGATACGAGGAAAATAACACGTCTCGGGGTACCTCTTCGTGTTGAAGTAGTCGCAGTGTCCTAGTTCGGGTAGAACTTGCATCATCAATTTCGGAAGTTGTCCATCCGTGCACAGTTCGTGTCTTGCAGCAAGATTAAATGGCAGGGACACAAGCGTGGGTAGAAGAATTTCTACTTGTAGCAAAACATCATTTTATAAAATATTTCTGCATTTTATGGCCCAAAACAAAACGGCTGCAGCAGTATGGCATAATCATTTCAACCATACCGTATAGGCAAGAACAAGCAAACATAGAAAGAAAACACTCTACAAAAATCCTTCTGTGTTCCAGCGAGGAAGAACACTCAACAAGCATTTTAAGGCTTGGGAGGGAGTTGCTCGTGGAGGGCTCGGGCCCTTTCTTTAACATGCGGTTTCACAAGGTTCATATTAGGTGAGGAACCTTGCGGTGGAGCATGTAGGAGTTTGTTTTTCAAACCTATACACGAGCCAACATTAAGTGAGCGGGATACCGTGGTCACGGTATCTCCTTAAATACTTCCACTTAATAGTTAAACTTGTGCAACACACACAAAGTAATTTGCATACTACAAAATAATCCCATTCAAAGTTTGCATTAATTCACAGGTGGGTATATGCGTCTGGGTTCACATATACTGTCCCTGTTCTAAGTGATCTGTCGTTTCTTCAAAACCATTAACTAGAAGAAAGGCATGATATTCCTTCATGTGTCAACCAAGTGGTTAACAAGAGGATCAGAACACCAAGTTTTATTACGAGCGGATTCGACATCATCCAGAAGGCATACAACAAACTTACATTACAAGCCAACACAAGAGAAACAAACAACCTCACCGATTCTCACCTACCAACGTACAAGCGCCCCTCAGGCTAACTAAACCAGGGTTCTACTCCGCTTGACGGCCTCTGGTAGTCGGTGGAGTGTGGCCGAGACGAAGAGTGGTGTCCACCTCTCCATCTCCCGCGGGGTGGGGAATTGCAGGCACGCCTTCGGGTAACACACCCCGGGCTTCGATGGACTGGCGAACTGTAGTTGCTGCTTCTGTCGGGATAGCACGGAGACTGGGTCCTGGCGCATCGCCCGGGATTGGGAGCTCCTGACTTCGATCTTGTAGGAGGGAGGAAAGGTTCCTCGATTCCTTAAGCTGTAAGCTAACGTGGTTAAGGTTGCGCCTAGTGGCCACGAGTTCTTCCAACAGGGAATCGCAGAGCGTCGACATTGCAACTCCGTAGGCGACAGTGCTGATCATGGCAGGGTCGGCTTCTTCGTTGGTTGAGGTTTGGATCAACTCTGCACCAGGCAGGGGCCTAGCTGGGAAAAAGCGGAACGCTCGACTTTGCGCTATCGCCGGTTCCGAGTGCCGGAGACGAGCGAGGCCTTCCCAGGCTGCTTTCTGGATGGTTTGACTCAGAGTAGGCATGTTCCTACCACGGATCACGTAGGGCTGCTTCGGGCCTGAAGGGTATGGGCTGATGTGTACGTCTGCTCGAAATTCACCCCCAGGAAACGGGACTGAACTTCTGAACACAACATAACGAGGGCGAGCATGGCAACCGAGGAGATCACAGACTTTCTAAGGATCTGTGGAAAGCCGAGGTGATCGTCGGCAGTGGTTTCTAGGAGGAAAGAGAGGATCACCGGCGGTTCACTCGGGGCTTTGGGACTGGGGCAAGACATGAGGGTAAGGTTTCGCAGCGGGATTCTACTTCGATGGGGTTGGGTTGCCAAGGTTAGCAGGCGAGGGTTGGGATAAATGGCAGTTAGGACTGGGTCTCATATATGTTGGGTTGTGTCGGCTCCTTCTCATGGAAGAAACCGGCGAGCCTCTCTCAGGGAATGGGACTACACGTCCTACTGCACCTTACTGTGGACCGACACAAGCCATGCCGGTTAGGCGGAGATGGGTTAAATCCATCGGGCTCGCTGTCGGGCAAAAGTAAGGCTGGGCTTTCCATGCTAGGGTAGTCTACAGCCAGCCTGGTGCTCTGATACCACGTCTGTGACACCCCTCCCTGGCACATCTCGCCAGAGAGGCGGTCGTCCCGTGCGCCAGCCCAAGATATCTGGCCGCACGTTGCGACAGTGCAACATTATGGAAATCATTACACAATCAGGCACAAGAAGTGCTACAAATGGTTTACAAGGCCATCAAGGCATGACCAAATATCAAGCCAAGCATGGCTCAGGACAGAGTTTAACGGGCAGCGGAAGACGACTAAGGCAACGGCTTGGAGCGGCTCCACTCCACAGGTATCTGGCTGGGCTACTGATCCTAGCACGCTCTTGCTCCACTTCTGGCTAAGGTAGAAGATGAATCCTCGCCAAAATCTGGCCACAAACACAAGGCCCGTGAGTACATTTGTATGCACTCAGCAAGAATCGCCACTCGCTACAAACAATCCAACCATCATGCAGCAATATATATATTGGAAATAAAATCCTACAACATGGCAAGGTGAACTCTAGATTCATGACTTAAAAGTAGCGTGGCATTGACAACCAAACATGTCATAAGCAAGCAATGGGGGTATCACCAGTACAGAGTCCAAGCCAGGTGGGGTTGGATCGTGCACCGGCAATCATACAAAGAGCTTACCTGTGACGAGTAACCGGGGGTACCAGTTGGTACCAAATCTTATAATTTCTCCTGTCAACACAATCAGGCTTCCAAGCCTCTAGCCAACTCTGGCTATCAATCCAGCCAACTCTGGCTATCTCCCGGGGCATGCACGGTTGATGTTGGCTCTGGCCTAACTATAGGCTTCCAACGCATCACACCGCCATCCCATTCACCTCACAAGTAACATTCCCTGCATCATCTTATTGTTCATTTAGTGAAATCAGGTTGTTCATCTTTCTTTCAAACAAACCTTAGGTTTAACCTCCCGACACGACACGGACAATAGTGTGACCGACACTGAACTGTTGTTCCATAACCTTGGAACGAGGCTAAACATCCAGATTTGACACTCTCGAGAGGTTGCAATTACCACCCACCTAAGTGCACCACACTGAGCCGGTACTTTAGGACAACATCCTTAAGGCAAACTCAGCAAGATACACTCACCTGACCGTTCACGCTACCAAGACACTCCCTGTATAGCCACCGACATAACTCTATGCCTTATGCAGAAGTGAATCCGGCACGTCCCCAACTATGGGCAACGCCTAGCTTCGGAACCTTCGCAAGACTAGCCCCGACCAGCTCTGGTAACCGACTAGACTTGCCAAAATGGCAGCATCAAAGGAGGCTCAATAGGATACGTAGGTCAAGGCCCGCCCATATGAGCGACAGTGGTAGTGCTTTCGATGTTCAGATTAGTGGCACTATGGACTGACCCTATCGATGTTTGGAGGGGTGTTTCATTTAAATCAAATTTCATCATAACAAGTCCAAACCACAGAAGATTAGTCCAACACAACAATCACAATATCATGATAACATATATCACCAAATATCAAGACATTAGCAACATAATATTTCAAGAATAGTAGTGTCCATGTCCAAACTTAGCAAAAATAAAATGGCGTCAACCGGATGACTACGGCGGCGATTCCGCCGACCAGCGCCTTCTCGTTCGACTAAAGAAAAGAAACGTCAACCGGATGACTGTGGCAGCGATTCCGCTGGCAAGCGCCTTCTCGTTCGACAAGGAAAAAGAAACGTCAACCAGAAGACTGTGGCAGCGGTCTTCCGCTGGCAAGCGCCTTCTCGTTTGACAAGGAAAAAGAAACATCAACCGGAAGACTGTGGCAGCGGTCTTCCGCTGGCAAGCGCCTTCTCGTTTGACAAGGAAAAAGAAACGTCAACCGGAAGACTGTGGCAGCGGTCTTCCGCTGGCAAGCGCCTTCTCGTTTGACAAGGAAAAAGAAACGTCAACCGGAAGACTGTGGCAGCGATTCCGCTGGCAAGCGCCTTCACAGATCAACTACAAAATATAACACAGTTGATTTGCGTCGATCGGGTGACTACGGCGGCAATTCCGCCGACCAGCGCCATCACAGATCGACGTTAAAATTTTAGTGAGACGGCGGCGGTTCCCCCAGTCTATTGTCTCAAGAAGGTGTGTGTTTGATAAATATTAACAATACAAAATATAACCAAGCAGGTACGACAAGTAAATATGCATCATGATATGCAACATGGCAGGAGCAATATTACAAGCTTCACACTAAACAAGAACAGCAAACAAACATGCATAACGGCACACCGACGAAGATATAAACACTCGGCATGGCAATAGTAAATAAGCAAACAAACACCGCTGGGCTGTTCATAGCAAGGGTTAGCTTGCCTTTGAAGACGGGAATCCACCGGATTTGGGAGGGTCGGGATGATTCCGCGGCGTAGGGCAGCGATAGCCCCGTTCCACGGACTCCGGAAAGCATGTATAAAAGGGCACCCCACAGAACCATTTTGGAACAAGATGGAATCAGTACCACCGGAAAGAGCTCATCGAGACGAAGATTTAGAAATTTGAATCACTCCAATCGGAGCTACGGTTTGAAAGTTGTGGGTGTTTGAGGTTTGGTCCAGCAGAAAAAGAAAAACTGGACCGAGAGAAAAAATCTGCCGGGCCGCAAATGGGCCACGGGCGCGCTGCACACGCGCGTGCCAGCGCCGCGCCTGGCTGGGCCGCCGGTGGGCCGTGACCCGCTGCTGGCCTGCTGGGCCAGATAACGGTTCGGTAACGGGGAGGAGAAAAGAAAAAGCGAGGCAGAACGGATCGACCACATGGTCGTCTTCCCCGTGCAGGCGAGCACGGGCGGCTCGGGCGCCGGCGTTGCAGCCGCCAGGAGGGCTGGGGCGGCAGGAGACGGCGGGGGCGGGTTCGCCGTGGCCCACCGCGCCCAGGGAGGAGCTCGGACGGAAGGGGAAAAGCAGGGGCGGAGCTGCGAGCCTCGGCCGGCCTCGACAATGGAGGCCGTACGGGCGGAGCTGCCAGTGACGCTCCACTCCGGCTGGACGCCGTACGTCGGCGGAAACGGAACCACGGAGCTCCACCGCGCCCAAGGACGGCCTCGGCTGGATGGGGAGCCACGGGTGCGGCCTCCCGTGAGCTGGGCCAGCACGGCCATGGCGGAGTCGAGCACGGGCGGCTCCTCCGCCGTGCTGCTCCGCCGCTCGGGGACGGCAGTGAGACGGTCGCCGGGAGGAGGGTCTCGGGGAAGAGGGAGGCAGCGCCTCTGCCTCCAGCAGCCTCCGGCCCTCCATGGAGCAGCGCCCTTCGGAAGAGGCGCTGTCGACGGTGGTGGTGCGGCAGCGTGGAGGGAAACCAGAGGAGAGGGAAGAGAGTGAGAGTGTGTGCGTGTGGTGCGTGGTTGGTCTGGCCAAGGTGGCTGCTCTCAGCTCTCTTTGTAGCCAGAGGGAGAGGAAGAACAATGGAGAAGGGGAGGGCACGGGAGAAGCTCCACAAATATCTCTCATGGTCCTGTGCTGTCGGTGGAAGGGATAAGAGGAGGGGCTGGATGCACAGGGGAGGCACGAGGTGCACTGGAGCGGAGGGTTGGGCACCGGCCGTGGCAGTAAGCAGAGATTAGGGTTTAAGCAAATTTGAAAATCTGCTTCGAAGGTGTTCGATGAAATGCCCGAATGAACTTTTCGATTTTAAAACAAATCCAGAAAATTCCCCTGGCTAGGTTTGGATGCTAGGAGATGGTCCACTGAGTTAGAGCTCAAATGGTTGCCTCCAAATATGGTTTTGGATAAATGTCCGAAAAGGATCGTAAATAGAGGGTCATCGCCATTAGGGCTTTAACCCGGGGTTTAGCATCTTGTGGTTGGGCTAATGGTCTCATGGATGTATCAGAGGAGAAGGTGATGGTCTATCACCCTCCATGTAGAATTACTTGCACAAAAGACAAGGTTCCAGAAGTGGGTGAGAAATAAATGGTGTGGTGTTTAATTTTCACCAAATAAGGATTTTGTGGCTTCTTGGATAGAATATAAGTGGCTGGTTGATGTTATCCCATGTGCATAATTCACATGGCTCTTATCCTAACATGATGGTATCTACGGTCTCTGGGGTGTAAGATGGGAGTGGTGAATATGTGGTTCAAATGATCATGCCCATTTTTGTGGGTGGAGACAATGGCATGATGATCATCTCCTATTTTATTTTGAGAGTGTAGGAGTGGTGCCAGCTAGGAAAAAAATAATCCCTTGACCAAGACAAGCACTAAAATATTCATCCGGGGTTTCTGGGAATATTGCATAGAGAATTACGCGACAATTTTGTCTCGGGAGATTAATAAGTGGATGAGAGAATCTCAGAATACTTTGTGGTATCTCCCAAGCTCGAAAAAGATGGTTCATAAGGTAGATGGAATATTTGGATTTTAAAAATCCCAACATTCGGGCTATGAGGTTTTTAGGAAAAACCCTAGCGGAGGTTTTCAATGTGGCAAGAAAATCACCGGAGATTCTCTGGAGTTATTTGAGAGAAAGAGAACACGAGGGCATCACCTAGCACCAGAGGGTCATCGCCATTAGGGCTTTAACCCGGGGAGCTGTTTGTTGCTGAAGTTTAGTGAAAGCTCCTATTGTTGTAGCGTGCAATTAAGCTAGGAGCCACTCCCTATTTATTTGATTGTGCATCTGGTCATATGGGACAAAGAAACTGTTGGGCTGAATTGTGCATGATTTTTTTTACATCGAAATTTGCATGCAAATGTCTGTGACTATGTCGATGTCAGGATCGATTCTTGTTTAGCTGACCGGGAAGTACCGGCATTTCGGTTTAGTGCAACTCTTCTTTTTTCGAGGGAGGTTTAGTGCAATTCTGATTGCAAACAGGGTTTGGTTCTTTCTGTTGATTTTTTTTTGAACTCTGTCTTGATTGATTTTATTCCGAGTGCAGTTAGGCTGGAATTCTGATAACTCTTCTGGGTTGCGAGTGGCCACATAATGCCGTGAACCCACTGCTCAGATTTGGTCCTCACTTTGAGTTGTAGATGGAAGTCTTGTTCAGTTATCCTCATTGCATATAAGAATATTTTCTGAGCTCATCAGAAAAACATAAAACTGTTTTATTTATTTCCACCGAAGAACAAAATCACACCAGTAATTACTATAGCAAAACCGTATGAGCAGTCACAGCTAAGCTCTCGTGTAAACAAGACTTCTCTTATTGTGCCTGGCATTGCCAGACTCGGATCAAAACGCAGCAGTAATAAACTAGCAACACCACAAAAACTCATGGCTCGTCTCTTGCTCCAGATCTCAGCAACGCATGGGTTTCAGTATGGCTCCACCGGCGCCCTGAAGTTTGCTCCGGCGTACACTGCGCGTCACCGAGCTCTTCTTCAATCCTCAGCAGCTGCAACAACCACAGACAAGTTCTGGTTTAGACACATAATACAACATCTAGAAGAAGCCAACACATCACTAAAAAGGAATGGCTAATTTGGAGAAGCTTGGCAGAACTTTATTTGCGTACCTGGTTGTATTTAGCTAGACGCTCGGAACGGCAGGGAGCTCCTGTCTTGATCTGGCCCTGCAACAAACCACACATGGAGAGTCACCACCAAAGCCAAGAGGAACTCAAAACTATATGAATAAATAAGATCTGGTTTAGCTGGAGGCAGTACCGTGGCCAGGCCGACGGAGAGGTCGGCGATGAAGGTGTCCTCCGTCTCACCGCTGCAGAGACCACAATGTTTTTGAGTGCAAACAGATCATTTGACAAATGCTAACAACCTAAGAATGAATTGAGAAGCATTGCAATGCTTTTACCTCCTGTGGCTTGCCATCACTCCCCATCCGGCACGCTTGGACATGCTGACGGCTTCGATGCTCTCTGTCACTGAGCCTATCTGATTCACCTGTCACCATATACAATCGGTGTTAGCATTATGATTCCCTGGGATTTTTTTTAGTAATTTCAGGCAGTGATGGTGCTACCTTCAGGAGAAGAGCGTTGCAGGTCTTCTCACTGATTGCCTTGGCAACCCTCTGCATAATTCAAACAGGAATTAATTGGAAAACTCGTTAAAATATTTTGTTTATCTGGGGTTTGTAGCAGTAGATCAAGTGATATAGCTTACCGTGGGGTTAGTAACGAGGAGGTCATCTCCAACAATCTGTACTTGCTGCCCAATCTCACCGGTCATTTTGGCATAGGTGGCCCAGTCATCCTGATCAAACGGATCTTCGATTGACACGATAGGGTACTCGGAAACGAAGGATTTGTACATATCTTTCAGGCTGTCACCCGAGATCTTGTGGGAACCGTCATTGTTCTGTTCAGTAAAGTCATCTGATGTTAAAGAACACGCTACACAAACTCATAGGTATCTGCAATTGCACCATGGACAGTTGAGTATATCTTACATCCTCCTTGAAATTAAGATCATAAGTCTTGTCCTTCTCACTGAAAAATTCAGAAGCGGCAACGTCCATTCCAATAACCACCTGCCACATGTAAACAGACTCAATTTTACTATATAGTAAAAAATAAATACAAGCGCTGAATTATGAGCTAAGTAAAGAGAAAAATGAGTTACCTTTCCAGTATAGCCAGCCTTAGCTATAGCTGCCTTCAATAGTTCAAGGCCCTCTTTGTTTTCCTGCATAATTATACATAACAAAACATCATATATGAGCATTTGGACTCACGTATCCGCATAAGTCAACACAAAACAGTCTAAGGCCCATCGCTAAGTGAAATCATAGCTGTACTCAGAAAACCATCATCCATAAAATACTCCATGGTGTTATTTAGAAAAAAATGTACTTTATTTCATGAAAAAAAAGAACATATTCTGCTTTACAGTCAGAATCCCACCAGGGTTCCATACCAACTTATATTGATGCATATCAACAACTTTGTGCAATCCTATAGTAGCACTTGTAAAAACATATCAGCCTCACCTGAATGTTAGGTGCAAAGCCACCTTCATCCCCAACATTTGTGGCATCTTGACCATACTTTTTCTTGATTATACTCTGCATATAAAATCATCAGCGTTATGACAGCACATTCTAAAGTTCAGGTACATTATGAAAAGGGTCGGCTTTGTTCACCTTCAGGTTGTGGTACACCTCAACTCCCATCTTCATGGCTTCTTTGAAAGAGGAGGCACCAGTTGGCAGGATCATGAACTCCTGTACAAGACCTAGCTAGATAAGAATCTTGACCATATAGTTGATTTTTTTTGTCAGAAACTCGCTCGTGCTCTGCAAACAATATTACCTGCATGGCAAGCTTGTTTCCAGCGTGAGAACCTCCATTGATCACATTAAAAGCAGGCACAGGCAGCACGAGGGTCTTGTTTCCGGCAAGATTTGCAATGTGCTGCAAACAAATACAGTCAAGTACACCCTCTCGAAAACTTAGATGAGCACTTCTGTTGTTCAGTTCAAGTGCTCAACATACCTGGTAAAGCGGAATCTTCTTCACCATGGCTCCAGCTTTGCATACTGCAAGTGACACCGCGAGAATAGCATTTGCCCCAAGCTTTTTTGTTGGTTTAAAACCACATGAAAGGAAATCATCATTATAAATACTTTCTGCAAAGGTTAGAAGCACAAGGATTACTAATTCCACGATACCTTCTGTTTGCACCAGCCCCATTCGTTGGAGGTTCCATCAAGTTGCTGGACCATGAAGTTATCAATATCAACCTGCTCAGTCGGATCCTGCAACACAACTCATCTTCAGTAAGCATACTGCCAGTTTTTGTATCATCCTGAGAAAAAAAGTTCGTTTACTTGAGAATTGCCATACATACCTTTCCAATCAGCGCCGGTCCAATAATGGCGTTTACATTGTTGACAGCCTAAAAAATATTATACGGTCCGATCAGTGTTGATCCAACATCAGAATCTATATTAGTTATGTTGCATCCTTAACACTTTATCATATATTGTAATATAGTGTAAGTGTTCAAGTGTAATCTCCCGATAATTTTTTTTGTAGTAGTTTCTTCAATAGTTACATTCAGAATAATGGGAATAATTTGAATACGAATCCGGTGGTATCAATTTTATGTCACAATAGCAACGTGTTATATTGAATCAATTGTTGGTGAATTTGAACAGTAAAATACAGACATTCCGACGGAGGCAATTTATGCACCAGCGAATAACTTTGCACTAAACAGGATTAAAACTATGGGCTAGTGAACTAACCTTGAGAACACCTTTGCCAAGATAATCAGATCCTCCATCCCTTAGCTCCAAGGCCTCATAAATCCCTACAAAGTCAACATCACATACATAAAAAAAACGAACATTCAACATCTAGAAACGCGATGACGCAGAACTTGACTGTCGACGAGACGACAGAACAGAAGGCAATTTTATTCAGGAAGAAATACATGCCATGATGGCGACGGCTGATGTATATATGTTTCTGCTTATGTGTTTTTCTCTAGCAAGTTCCAACACTAAAGCCCTGACGGCGACTGCTTTGCAATACCCAAGTCCTGACTGACACGTACCAGTGGAAGCGCCGCTGGGCACCGCGCCCCTGGCGAAGCTGCCGTCGCTGAGGCCAATATCTACCTGCGCGCCACACACATCAGATCAAACCACGGATCGGCAATCAGATTCCGAAACAGGGGAACGGCAGTCGAATTCAGAACAGAGTAACTAATTCCAAGGAAGAACAGAAACACAAATAGTAGTAACTGCTCGGGTTGATCTGCAAGCGTACGCACCTCGACGGTGGGGTTGCCGCGGCTGTCGAAGATCTGCCGCGCCTTCACCGACTGGATCGTCACCGCCGCCATGGTTTGCTGGATGGATCGACCGATCGACCTCCTCTCGTGCTAGCTAGAGAGCTATCTCCTCGATCGCAAGTAAAACTCTCTTTCTGTCTTGTCTGTTTGTTCGTTCGTGCCAACGGAGGCGTCTGGCTTGGCTACTTGTAGGCGTGGAGGAGCTCCGGTGGGCGGGGCCACCTGGCGCGCATAGTTTTTTGCTTGGAGGAGGGGAAATGGAAAGGTATTTGGGAAAGTTAGGCCGCAGATGCATTGTCTGGTTTCGACCACCGTATGTCTGGTTTCCATTGCCGTGGGTCTTTCGTGTAAAGCAAGCTTATTTACTTTGGGCTTTCAAAAAAAAAAAACGCCCGTCAGCGTGGGCCGTGTCTGTGCTCCGCCGTGCTCCTGCCTGAACGCTCGTGCCTGGCCGGCCGCGCCCGTCAGCGTCGCCGAGGCTGCTCAGGTGCTTTCGACCGCTCGCCTCCCCGGCCTCGAACTCACCGGCCCCGTCGGCATCCCCGCGTCGCAGTAATAGAAGAGGGCGGGGCTGTAGCTGTGGAGACGCGGGTTGGCGAGGGACGCCACGGCGGTGTGCGTGACGGCCGCATCAAAACGCATAGGCCGCCGGGGCGCGCGCGAGGAGGCAGTCGGCCTAACTCAGGGAAAGACAAAAATAATGATTCGGAGATGAGTGGCAATTTAGTAGTATTATGTGATTTGGTGGGAGGGTAAAACGGGAAAAATCGAACATTGTTGAGTTGTCAAACATTGGGACGATCTGGGCTGTTTGATCGAATATTGAACGGTCCAGATTTAAAGTATCCCAACAAGTTTGCTCTTTTAATATTAGTATAGAAAAACGCCTCTCTCAACTGCCTGGAATAGTAAGAATTTTCATGTCAGGTGACTTGGTGAAAAAGAAAAATATCCTGCGAACTAGGATCAATTTAGACATGGGATTCACAAGTCGATAATCAGTGTATTGTAGCAAGCACTTGGAACCCAAAAAAGTCACCAAAATCGTTTCCCAGCCTAAGGTACTAGAACAAAGGAAAAATAAACCATGAACTGTAATTTTGAGCTTCCAGTGGTTCCAGCAATTTGCAATTGACCAAAACTATGGGTTGTGTTGTCCCGTCCATCTCACTCAATACTGAAATCTCCCATCTTCTAAACAGGTTTTGCAGCATGCTATGTTACGTCAAGCTTGCATCATCGACCTGAAGTCTAAACTTGACTATTATTTTTGGCAATAATTGAATCGACTTCCTAGGACGCAAGAAAGAAATCGTATGCTAGTTGCGTCTTTGATACTCAATTCGTCACACTATATAACATGTTTTGGCAACCGACCTGTTTTATCTTGCCAAACATCTTATATTGTCGGACGGAGGGAGTACCATATGTAGAATCTAAAATTAGCTAGTTCAAAACCGTGGAGAGTACAAATATCTACATATGTGCTTATAAGCCATACTTACCCGATGAGAAAGAGATGGTGGCCAGTGGCGCAGCGCAGGTGGCGACGAGGGTGTTACCAGCAACTCCAGTTCTTGCTCTGTTTTAAGAGAATCTCACTGGACCAAAAAAGACCCCGGCCCCCGCGTCGCTCCTGCGGGGCGACTCGGGCGGCGACTCTCCCAGCGCCGCCACAGACCGCCCCCTCCCGGCCTCCTCCCTCTCCGCCGCCGGAGGAACCCGGCGGGCAAAGCCCCAATCGCCGGACGGCGGCGGCGGGGCCCCTGCTCGGCTGGCCGGCACGCAGATCTTGGCGCGGCGGCGCTGTGGGAGGGCGCGGTGGCGGAGCTCCGGCTCCCGCGGCGAGGACATGGGTTGGCGGCGCTGGGGGCTGAGCTGCGGCGACAGCCATTAGCTGGCGGCGCGCGGCGGAAGCTTCGGGGCCCGATCTGGGCCGGCCGGGCCCGCAGCCCCCAGTTCGCCCCAGCGGCCAACTCCCTCCTCCCACCCCCTCCTGGCTGTCGTCGGTGGAGCAGGGGGCTCGATGGCAAGCAGCGGTGGCTGCTCTGTCGCGCCTTGGCAGATCCCGACGGCGGCAGTTGCGGCCAACGTGCGGCGGCCATAGCCGGCGGCGGCGCGGCGCGGATGGCTGCACGGCGCCATCTGCTCGACGCGCTCCCCGCGGTGGCTGACCCGTTGGTCGGTGCCTCCCTCCTACAACAACAACATTCGAGGCTTCGCCCCCCTGCGCCGGTGGTCTTTTCGAGTGAGCTCCTTTGTCATCTCCGGGCTGCCCCTGCTTCAGCGGTCTTCGGGGGTCCTTCTTTGGGTCGGGGAGAAATCTCCGCGTGGCGGTTGCCTGCGCTGTCAACGGCGACACCCGAGGGTGCCGTTACCTCCTTGGAGGCGTTGGCATGACCCGGCTGGACTTCTTCCTCGCGCACCGGGGGAAACCTTAGGTCCGGCTTGTCGGATCGGGCAGCGGTGGCGTCTCAGCGCCGTTCCCCTCTTGTAGGCGTTGCTTGGGCTGCACGTGGAGTCTCCGATGTGGCGGCTAGAGTGCGGCGACGGCTCCAGAGTTGATTACTGCATAGGGCGCGGACTCCGGGACGCAATGTACGCCGGCGCCAGCTCCTCCCTGATGATCGATACACCAGTTCCAGCCGGGTCCTGCCTCCCACCTGCCGACTCCTCTGGCACATAGGTGCGAGGTACGTTGGCCTGGGCAGTCTTGGAGTGATGGTCGTCCGTGGAGGCGTTTGGCATTGGATTCGACGTGGCCCTGCTGGCCCGAGCTTCAGACGCCTCGCCAGTCATGGCTGGAGGCCTGGCTGGGCGAGTTCTCATGTTGTTGTTGCCGTTTGTAGGTTGAGGTACCTCCTCACTTAGTTGTCGTGAGGACGGTTTGGCTGTGTTACCGCATCTTTGATGCCGGAATCGCTGTAATCTGGACTCTGTCCTTTTCTTCTATTGCAATAGACGTGCAAAGCTTTTGCGTGTTCGCAAAAAAAAAAGAAGTTCTTGCTCTGTTTTGGTGGTTCTCATGATGCTCAGGATGTGTTCGCGGAATTGCAAAGTCAGAGGAAAAGACCGAGGACACACGTATTCAGTTTATTTTTCCAAGCAACGGGAGTCTTTTTTTCTCCGCTCTGGCTAGCAACACAGCCGGCTCCTTCTCGTGTGTGCAGTTACACAAAGACACACACATGTACGCCTAGGCTGTAGCCATACTGAAACATACTCATCATTCATCACACACGTAGCTACAATAAGGGACACACACAACCGTCATACTATTGAGTAACAACTGCAATATATGCAACCTAGTTGTTGTCAACTCCCCATGCTACTACACACGAGCATAGTTAATACCAGGTTTAGATTACAACGAGGATTTACATTAATAGAGGTAGGCGCCCAATGGCCTGTTCTCTGTTTCCGCTATTTGCAAGGGTGACGGGTTATACAATCAAGTTACGCGGGTGTAACATCCCAGGTATGACCATCTCTTATTTTATGCTTTTTGTTTACAATTATTGCATCATGGCATTATCATCATCTTCATCATGTCACACTTCGAAACAAATATTGCATATTGTCTACCTTGTGCTTCTTGCCCAATCTTTGGTCTTGTTTTCTTGCTCTATCTCCCTCTCTCTCTATCTCTAGTTGATGACTGTTGGAAAGCCCAAGTGAAATGTATGGTGTAGTGCAGAAGTAAATTTCTCCCAGTTAAGAACCAAGCTTTATCAAACCAGTAGCATATGAAGAACTAAGAAAAATTAAAGTGGACCTACAAAAACAAAGACACAAAGCTCTTTGTCCCCAACGTTTCAGGAAGGTTGTCAATCTTCTCGTCTCGCTAAAAACAAAGGATTAGACGTATAGTATGGAAGATAACAGTAATAAACACAAAAGTAAAAACGGACCAGTGGGCAAGTGATGGTGGAAAGTAAGTAAAGGTTGTAATCAATGTAAAAAGATGGACCATGGGCCATAGTTGGGTAAACAAATTACAGTTAGGCAATTAACATAATCATGATCATGGCATTATGACAAAAGGTACAAGGCAAAATTCATGTAGGCATCACGACAAAAATATATAGACCGTGCACCGGCACTGCATTTATACCCAAATACACCACTTCGAGTGCGCTTCTATGACTGCCACTAAGAATTTAAGTTGTAAACAACAGAGTATTGCATTAAACTTAGTACATAATGTAAGCAACATTTATTAACTATAAAAAGAAATAAACACCGTTGTTTTACCCTCAGTACCAACCGCACATGTGACCATTAGTCGTTGTTGTCACTCGAGTCCAGGGATAGATAGGCAAGAACCCACTATCGAACATATACTCCCTACTGTAGACTTACACAACTACTTGGCCAAAGCAATCATATAAATCGGGGAGCATGTAGAAACATAACTAAAGCAATATCATATTTAATATATCGTGCACAATCTGATCATAACATCACAATTCATCATATCCCATCAAACACAACAGTAAGCATTACGTCAGATGAATCTCGGTCATGTTAGCCAGCTCACGAGACTATGGTATTGAAGCACAAGGAGAAGAGATCACCATCTAGCTACTGCTATGGACCCGTACTCCAAGGATGAACTACTCACGCATCGTTATGGAGGCAAAAATGGTGGTGTAGATGCCTCCTGCGATGATTTCCCCCTCCGGCAGGGTGCCGACACAGGACTCCAAGACACCGAACTAGGGTTTCCGCGATGACGGCACTCGGTAAGTGTTTCACAAAATATTTATCCGTCCCCTAGCATTATAGGGTTGAAGGGATTTTATAGGCGAAAGCGGAGACCGAGGCGGTGGTGGGCTCGTAGTCGTGGGTGGGACCAACGGCCAGGAGCCACGGCCCCACCTGGCTGTTCCCCTCGCATCGCCCTTTCACCTCCTGCCTTCTTTTTTTGATGAAAAATCAAAATAACAGAAACAAGAACTAGCACTTACATCTTTACTATTACTAGCTAAATGCCCGTGCGTTGCTACGGACTCCTAACCGTAAATTGATTTACGTCTTATTTCACCTCTCGCTTCAAAACATTTTTTACTCTCACCTTGTTTGCCCCCACCTTCAAGAGAACATTGTCTTCCTCGATACCCACTCCACTTTCACATGTCCCTCTCAAAAAGAATATTTAAAGAAATGTACATGAATAATTAACTATTAAATATAAATCAATTTTCAATGTCCACAAAAAGTCACGTGATACATTGAAGTTCATTTAAATCAAGAAGTTACAATAGTATACGAGATGCATTTTACGGCTTCTTGTATATCGAGTCATCATTGAAGTTGGTCACAAATGAAGAGTGCTATTTTCACTCAAAATTTAAGCGAGCATCTTCCAACATACAAGGCTCAGGGTAAATTGGATATAACCATGTTACAAAGCTAAAACTGATCATAGTATTCATTTCCAAACCATAAGAATGACCCAGTATTACAATCTCGAATTGTTCTTCCTTGTCTGCTTCTCCCTTGGTCAGCTTCTCTTAATTTGATTCCAATGAATAGCAAATACATGGCCAGGATCTAGAAAATAAAATGGTGAGAAATCTAATGGCATGATGCATACATTCAACAACTGACAATTCAAGTTTTACAACTAATATGAAAGCGAACTGCAAATTTGAAAATTAACAGCTGCAACATCCCTGTCCCAGCAACTCGTACAGAAGAAACACCACCTAGTTAACTATATCATTCAATTTCTCCATCTCATCACCTAATCAACATAAAAATCAATGATGCGTCGAACAACTCACAGGAGGGGCGAGGATGGCGGACACGAGCAGGACAATCTGGTTGAGCATGATGTGCCAAGCACCGGGACGCACAGGAATGCTAGGAGATACCTTTCTTATGTGTCGAATGTTGCTTTTTCCTGCATTGTCCGGTTGTCTTCCTTCTCGTCCTCACCCCACTGGCCGCACAAGATCGAAATGCATATATGGTGAAATTAATCAGTGCATTCTCATGGCTCGGTTGTGAAAATCATACAATATTGTTGCGAATAATTTTTATATAGTAACTCAGGAAGTAAATAAGCAGAAGGTCTCGGGTCCAGTCCATTATATGCTACGATAGGTGTTTAACAAAGTAAGAATAGAACAGTGATTATAGGACTGAAGTGATTATATGTATGTCGTGGCATTATAAAGGAATTATAGACAGTGTAAATGGAAAGTTAGAAGCAAAGGTGTGCACTCAGAACATGCCGTGCCTACTAAATTAATACACTACCAAGATTAAAAAATCTCCCAACCTAGCCATTAAAATACCATTTGTATTCCTAATTGACTCAAAATCCAAATATATCCTAGTTGGGCCATATGCAATCTTACCACAACGAAATTTACGACATAACATGGTGTTACAAATTCAACTTTACGATTTTGACATTTAAAAGAAAAGGCATGGGCAATACTGTGAAGTACAACATACCAACGCTCATGGATTTGATTTCATGTAACCAAGAGATTAATTAACATATGACTGCCCTACACTATCAAGGGATAAGCAAAAGAAAGTCCCATCTATATGTATTCTCTATATGCTGATTTACGCAGTGGAAACAAAAAATATGTACTAACAGGTCCTGTCTCATGATACGGAGTGGGCAAACCTGACGACCAGTCTTAATTTCTTCCTTGTCGTAGCACATCCTGTGTGGCCAGGCCTGTCTCATCTCTGCCCTGGACACATACATGCAAATTCTGCTTAATTTAGTAATACGGTCATATAAAGATGATTGAATGTTCACTTAAGCTACAAAATCTTCAAGAAAAAATAGACTGCCTTCTTGTATCTACAATCAACTGAATAAAATATCCCTCTAATTTATGGTATGCAACCTTGAACGTACGTTAACCGGACAACAATTATATAAAAGAGAAATAAGAAGTCTGAAAAAAGTGAATTACACATGGATTGAATCGATGGTGTGCATCTTCTTCTTTGCTTCTTCCATGAAGATTGACAAAGCGCCAGTCACCTTCTCCATGGACTGGAAGTTGGCAGACAGAAATTTGTGGCCGTGTACGGTAGCATCAATGGGGCTGCACAGACGGATTCCCAAAACATGTCCTTGTGCTCCTCCATGGGAATCGAGTATCTTCTCAGGCGCACCAGCACACGCATGTTCCACACAGAGAGACCATTGCGGCCTGCCAGCACAGCTCAGGCAGTAGAGATCCAATCAAGAACGAACCAAACGAAGGAGTGGTCGACCCCGACCTACCTGGTGGCTGAGGCAGAAGTCGTTCGAGGAATACGTGATTGTCGGAGACGTGCTCGCGGGGGATGAGGTCGAGGAGCGCGAGGATCCACAGCTCGTTGTCGGGCGGCTCGCTGCAACTTCTGGAGATGAAGAAGTCGTGCAGGCCGCTACCCCGGCATCCGACGGTAGCTACCCGTGCACGGCGCCTAACATCCGCCACCGCTCCCCGCGCGCTCATCGCGCTGTTGCGTACGACCCAGCATCATTGCCATCCCGGCTCAGCTCCAACCTACACGACCACGACAGCAGCGTACGCGACGTCGGCGGGAGGAGACATCGCAGCGTCCACGAATCCCAAGGAGGTCGACGGACCCACGTTCGGGGCATCGGCGGCGGCGCGTCGGAGAAGGAGGCAGGCGGCGTTCCTCAGGAAGGGGTCCAGTTCATGGTCACCAGCCGCTCCTCCAATCAAAGGCGCGACGTGCGGCGTTGTGCGACTGGTGGACTGCGCTGCTCCCGGCGACGCGCTCGACGACGAACAGGATTGGGCTGCTTGGCCGCCGCGGCGTCGTCGAGCTGCTGCGTCAGCAGCGCAAAGGCGTCGATCTGCTCGATTGCGTTGGAAGAGATGCTCCGCCCGCTCCTCCGAGATGGGATCCAGGATGATAGCAGCGCCAAGTGCTTGGAGGCGGCGCCGGTACGCGTTCCTCGAGGCGGCGGCGAGCGGCGAGCGTGGGGAGAACGCTGGCGGCGGCGGCCCTCCTATGCGATGGTCTCCTAGGGTACCGAGCAGAATCGTTCCTGAAGAGCACACAGTTGGGCCGGCCCACGAATGGTCGATAGCAGTTATTAGCGAGGGCAGAATTGGGAGGCAGAAAAATTCTGTCATGGGTTACACCATCACCAACTCCCATTTAATCTCTACTATATAATATGTCTTCAGGTGATGGTCCGTTTTTCACTTTCCGGTTTTACCCCTCACTGCTAGGCTGATTTAGAAAATAATTACCGCTTTGCCACCGCCAAGTTAAAGTACCTGTTCGGTGAAATAAAAAATCCCGATGAACCCGCCTCCCTCTGTCATCCTCTGCCCAGCTCGATTTCTTTTTTTTTTCCGGAAGCCCAGCTCGATTTCTCGTGGGTGGCGCCTAGGTGCAAGGCTCTACGTCGTGTACACGCTCACCGCTCTAGGAAGCGGCAGTGCCGGGACAACGCCCTCGCCGCGTATTTGTTGGGATCCGGCCAATAACTGATTGATGGAGGAGAGGAGAGGAGGACGCAGAGCCAAGGGAGTAGTACAGATCGAGGCAGCAGTCAATTCCTCCGCCGTTCCCTGTGTGTTTGATTCGTTTGAAGAAAGACTTCTTGGTGCAGCAGGGATGTGGCGCACGCCATGCGGCCATGGGCGTGGAGCTGGACCTGCTCTCGAATTTGTTTCATGCTCCTGGTCTCGTCGTCCGAGTAGATGCGGCACTGCTATGCTGTCAATATTTTCTGCATGCTTATACTGCTAGAATGCTAGATGTGTTTGCTGTTGTCTACAGGGAGCGGATGTGCTTGCTCCTACCTGCTAGATGTGTTTGTGCAGTTGTGCTGCTAGCTGATATATTTATGAGTCATATTTGTGCAATAATAAGTTGTAATATAATTTCAGTAGAGATCTCATACTAACACTTTTAAATGGTGCAGAAAAGAGTACAATTAGTTCTGTGCTCACCAGCAGTAGTGAGGTATTTCAAGGGATACTATCAGGCTTTATCTACTTATCAACTATGGAGAAATACTCAAGAATTGTATCTGTGAATAAGCCCTTCCCATTGATGTTCCATGAACCACTGAGCTTAATTGAGTGCGTAACTGACAAATTGAGACATGCTAGAGTTGTACCGACAAAACATTACTTTGTGAGGTTTCACGGCGCATATTTAATCTCTCCCGTTGCAACGCACGGGCAATTTGCTAGTAGTAATAAAGATTAAATGGGAGTTCGTACGTTGGTACGTCCGTGGCAGAAATTCTGCCTCCGCGATCTTCCTTCGACTTCGACTCGCGAGATCCCATGGGCCAGGCCCAACAAAAGTGTTCGCGAACCTCCCCACCATTACCCGACGCGGTATCCATCCCCTATCCTGTTGTGCCCTAGAGCTGCCGCAACGCCATAGCTCCCAATCCCAAACATCCGCCGACGCCTCGACCCGTGTGCCCGCCCCGTTCTACCTCGTCGCTCCCCGCTCGGTCCATGTCGGGATCCACCAGAAGAGGGGCGCCGGCAGCATGAGGGGAGGCGAGAACGGCGTGGCGGCGACGACGAAGGAGAAGGACTGCGGGCTAAGATGGGTGGAGGAGAAGAGGTGACCATGGAGGAGTGGAAGATGTGCGTGTACGCCATCACCTTGGCCATGCTCATCGCGCTGCTGCTGGGCTCAAAATGTTCTGGAGTGTCATTACAGCCACTCGCTCGCAGCAGGCCAACGGATTTGCGGGATTCGCCGGATTCGTGTTCACCATATTCGCGGCCGCGACCACCGCACGCGGGTTGGAGGGCTCCACAGCGTCGGCCTCCTCCTCCCCAGGACAAGTGACGCCGGCGTGGACAACCCGCTCCACCCTTCCTTCGAGCAGCCAGGGACACAGACGCCGCCATCCTCTGCGCACACGCCTCCGAGGTGCAGTTGGAGGCGGATGAAGTGTTCCACCCTGTTAATAGTGTAATTGCTAGAGTTTCCCCAACTTAACTATGTAAACAGTTAAAGAATTTGGGGAAACAGGTGACACATCAATGAAGACGATTGGAAAGGTCAGTGAGAGGCTTTTGCCTTTTAAGTTCTTCTGTTGTGGATTAATCCTGAGATATTCTGATTTGGTATCAAGAAAGATTGAACCAACCATAGATGAAGCAATGGCTGATTCATCGTTTCATTAGTGTTTTGTAGATTGTTGTATTTTTACCAAACGCTAGAGTGACTCTACAAATGATTAATTCTGACATTTACCAGGACAAGTACTATTCTGCTAAGGTCTCATGGAGGTTGGGAACAGCTTCCTGCATGCTTTTGGTGGCCTGGTTATGAGCAAGACAATTCTTGGCGTACCAGGTGCGTGCCTTTTTTTTAATTCCCTCTAATCCTAACCTAACATTCTTCCAGACCATATATATAAGAACATAAGTTCGAGCATAGAAGTTTTGGAAAGCTTCATACAGTTGTGCAGTGACACTATTGCCATGGTGTTTCCCAAGCCATCACTTGTGTTATGTTCTGTCCTTACTTTTTTGAGCCTAAACTGCGGTGTATTTGCGAAGGTTTATATGGTGGTGATGGAGGATGACCCAGTTGTTTCCTACAAGGCAACCCGGAAGAATATAATGTACATGATCTCCATGCCTGAATCTTTTTACTCTGCTTTGTTTCAGAAATAACACGTATTTACGGAATCTACATCCAGGAGAGGCGAGGAAGCTCAGAAGTATAAGGAAATGGCCACATCAAAGCATGACCTCAAGTTACACTCACCTGCTTAATGGCTTTGATGCTCATACAAAATCTGAAAAGGTGCTCTTTTCTAGCCTGTATAAAGTGCATAGTATTGTTTTAAGTATTTTATCTGTTAAACTAACAAACTAGAAAACTGTAGTTATAACCAGTATCGGCTAGATGGAACATGCTGAACAAACTTGATTCTCTTGCCTGCCTTGGTACTATTTTCAGGACTAGAAATAGCCAGTACATACAACAAGAAATGATGCTAAATTAAGCAATAAAGAAAGAACAAAAAGTAGGGATAATTTCAAGGAAGCTTTGTTGTTATCGAATATTATCAGGAATTATTTTGTAGAAAAGACAGAGAATCTTCTCAAGTTTGTGTTTTAAGCAACCTTTAAGTTGCTCAATTTTCCTGTAATTCTTTTTATCTTGAAATATGAATCCAAAAGTTTACATAGTGATGGTCAATGCAGCATTGGGTTTCTATAAACTATTAAATGTAAGCACATTTGTTCTTAACCTGATCACTTGATTGAAACTTCTTAGTTTTCATGTCCTATCTGTTTTGCAAGTTATTCTTTCTGAACTACTTATCTGAATTTTGAAAATAGGAATAGTTCAGTTGTCTCAGTTGAGGTTAAAACTGATTGCTTGTCTTTTTATTGTATGCACAAAAGGATTTAGACTCATTCAAGAAGACAAATTTAGTGAAAGATTGTTTCTAGGTTGAATGCATAGTTAACTGGTCTCGGTTTTTTACAGGATGGCGACGGTGTGGCGGCTGTGAGGAGGTGACATAGGAGCGTCTGCCGAGTCGACAGTGTGGTGCAGGGTGGCGAGGGAGTGGAGCAGAGCGGTGCAGGGAGGCGACGTGAGGCAGGGATGCATCGGGGTTGCCAGTCAGCGTGTGCCGCGGTGGAGGCGCAAGGCAGGAAGACGTCGGGGTTGCGGGCGAGGGGAGTCACTGTGATCGGTTCTTTTTTCTCTCGATGATTTGGGCGATTGGAGGGGTTGCGAACGTGGGCTGGGATTTTGTTTTTTCCTCTGTGGCCAGAGCAGAGTCTGTCAGTTGTAATGGCTAACATCACACCTTATTGCTAGCTGTTAGATTGCGTTTGCGGTTCTGATCGTGTGGTGGTAGTTGGTATGTGTACGTTATGTGGGTTGTGTTTATAAAAGAAAATTTCTCTCCTTTATAAGTAGTACAGATACACTTTCTGTTCGTGGGTTCGTAGTCCCTAAGTTATGATGCATTCCTTCCGTGTGCTTCTGTGTTCATCAGTTCTGCAAGTCTAGCAAGTTGTTGAGTTTCAATGTCTGTTATCTGCTGTTGTGGTCCGTTTTAGTGTTTGGTTCAGTTAAATGTGGGGTTCAGTTCGATGTCTGCCGTATGTTGTTATGGTCTGTTTACAACGACAAGTCCTATTGGTAATCTGAACTTTTTTCTTGGAATGTAAGAGGTTTGGGAGATGAGAAAACAATGCAAACTGATGCGTGACTCCCTCAATAAGTCCTTCCATCCCGAAAAGTCCCTTTGTAGCTCGTCCTACATGTAGCCTTTTTTTTTTTTTTTGAAATCAACAGTTTGAAGTCTCCAAAAATTCCGAGATAAATCATAGAGGTTGAGAAAGACGTACTCTAATGTGCTACAAATTTTCAACTCGAAATGTTATGTATTCCGGCCTACACAAAAATGACAAATCAGAAAAAATTCGAAATTTGCACTGTTCACCGCCTCATATGTAGAAATTTGTCATTTTTACACAGCCTAAAATACAAAGTATTTA
Organism: Poa pratensis; assembly: GCA_947311845.1. Classification (NCBI taxonomy): domain Eukaryota; kingdom Viridiplantae; phylum Streptophyta; class Magnoliopsida; order Poales; family Poaceae; genus Poa; species Poa pratensis. The sequence goes on from CAMZMU010000082.1 coordinate 29,278,889, forward strand.
GAATTGATTTTTTGCACACTGCTATAAGTCATCATTATCTACATCTAGGATTATTTTCAAAAAAAATTGAAACTTTAAAGTATCGTTTTTGAATTTTTCGAAAAAACGTCCTACATGTAGGACGAGCTACAAAACGCTGCATTCCATCCGTCTTATCTAAAAGCCGACAGTTATGAATCATAAGGTCTTCATAAGAAATAAACATGGGAGAAGGCCTAACCATATTTATTTGTGTTTATTGACACAAATGTAACAATACATCATCTTTGTACATACATTTCATCTACGCAAATCATCGAGCAAATATTCATCAATTATAATGATCACTTGTCATAATTTTAACAATGCCGTAACGGCGCATGTGGTATGTAGCTATTATGTTTATACCTGTGACAGGAAAAGAAATGTGTGCCCGTGGCAATGCACGGGCATTCAACTAGTAATAAAGAAATGAGAGTCTGCGGCGGTGATGGTCCGTATGGACGTTGGTACGTCCTGTGGCAGACCATCGCTCGCTTTATGACCGCACGATCGATCGCAGCAGACGATGGCTTGTTCGATGGCCGCTCGATCCATCGCCGCTCCCTCTGAGATGTCGGGTAACTACGGAGACGCCGCCGCCGCACATGTTCTCCCTCCCGCCCCTGCTCCTCCCCCACCCTAGCTCTGTCATGCCTCCTACCCGTCATCTCTCCCGAACAATCTAGCAGGAGCCCTAGCAATTCTCGACTCCACCCGCGCCGCCGCCCGATTCACACCGGCCGCCGGCGAATGGAGGCCTCCGGAGACCGAACGCCACAATAGATCCTTACACATCCGGTTCTTCACCGCTGCCACGCGACGCTAGGTGTCCAACCTCGCCCTGCTCACAATCGAAGCCACGAGCGCGCCGCCATCTCGATCCCCACGGCCGCTTCACACCACTGGAACTCGCGCGAGAGGGGCTCCGGCGCTAGACCTTCGTCTTCTCCTTCCCCTTCTGACCATGGCCGTAGTGGTCAGGGAAGAGATGTGGGGAGCAGCTCTGCCGCTTGGATCAATCGAGAAACACAGCCGGATTTGCCAAAGCCGCCTCCTCTTCGTCGTCCTTTTCGTCAATCAACCAATTGGTCCATCCTGGCATGGCGTGCAGGGGCTTCTTCGAATGCGTCCTCAAGCTGCTCAACTTCGTTGTCATGGAGGGCGGCCTGGTGTCTGCTGATGACGGGCTACTCTCCAGGTGCTGCCTGCGTTGCCGGCGGCGTTTCCCGCGGTGGCTCCAAGCGGCGACCTTGTTCGGCCGATGCTTCTACTTCGTCTATGTCAGATGGGACAGCAGAGAGGCGCTGGCGTCGGTGGTCGCCGTATCGGGTTCATTTGTGTGCGTGACTGACGGCTTGGCGCCCAGGTGCCTAGCAGCGCCTCACAGATGCTCAATTCGGAGGAGTGTTATCTGTAGCCTGCTGCTTGGTGTGCTGTTGTTGACCATCTATGAGACAACTGCACTTTCATAGCGCATCAAAACAGGTAAGCTCCTGAACGTAACTGCAGCTACGAGTTATCCGGATTTGTAGTTTTTGGTTCGTGTAAGCTCCATGTGTAAATGCTGTTTTCTTCCTTATTGGATTGAAAGCAATACTTTCCCTTAATGTTGTGAAAGGAAATTGAGTCGGTTATTTAAGTTTCTAGAAAAAGAAAAGCGGAATGTTTGTGCTCTTGTCATCAAAGTACTGTTTCTGTCCATTTGAAATATGCAGTATATGGATGTTTATATTCCTCTAAAACAATCATACTCTGTTGAGTTATATCTGGTTGCCATCATTGCTATGAAACTGATGTACAACAACACACTTGTGTTGTCTCAGTTATTATGATATAAATCCCTGTACAGTTTCAGTAGGTAACTGGTTTGTGAAGATATGACTTCTATTGGAAGGATTGGTTGCCGCAGCTGAGGTGTACGTGCTCGCTTCGACCGGGACTGGCATTTCCTTCTCCGTCACGTCCTTATTCCCGCTGCCATTGTCCCTGCTGCTTGTGAGGACCAACCATGAGATCCACCAAGATCTTTGGCTCCGCTGCCCACTTGTACAGTTTGAGGTTAGTGCAATTAGCAGTACTTGTGTTATTTTCTCAAAAATTAAAAATTGAGAAAATAATTTTGTCAATCATATCATGAGTACTCGGACATGATTATTCTTTATTGTGGATTTCTTGTTTTATCCTTTTGTCGTCATGCATATTTTATCATCAAATGTATCTGATAGTCATTAAAGAGGATTGTTTAGTCTTGGATGTCAGATTTGTCCTTTCCACCTGAGGGCTTTCTTACCACGAGGCTTCCATTTGTGCACGTTGCTGTGACAAGAGATGGAATTATATTTCCCTCAAACACTTTGAGCAACAACCAGAGCTCCTGGCTGGACATGTTGGAGGCACAACTCTACAAATTATATCTGTTGGTTATATTATAATGAGGAAAAACCGGACGTGCCGCAGTAATTTGGGGATCTAAAGCTTTAATGATTCACCCATACTCCATTCACATTAAGGATGTGCCAGGGCCAACAGGTAGCAGTAATTTTGTACTCTTTTCATCACCCCAAGTTTGCTCTTTTTGTAAGAAGTATATTTTTGTGATCCTTCACTATGTATCCCACACTCAAGACATTGGATTTTGCATTGTTTCTGGATCTTTACTTTATGAAGCACTTTCGTTCCCTCCGTCCTTCATGCAGTGAGCTTGGTTTGTGCAATTGTTTAAAATAGGTTATTTACCAATCGGTAAAGACATTGGATTTTGCATTGCTTGCCGGTGTAATTGGCATAGCATGAGTCCTGTCAGAGGTATTTTCCTTCGTCTCCTGGATTTATGCTGGCAATCTGTTGAAATAGATGCTACAAGAATACTGCATAATAGGTGCACGTAGAGAGCCACAAATATAGGTTGGATTTTTATCTCACTTTTTTGTTGAAATTTTTCATTGGTATACTGTAGCGATGCCATCTTGTTAGATAGTGCATCCAGGCTTTATGAAAAGAACATTCAAAAGTTTTCCTTGTGATTTTAACCTTTAATTAAGACAGAAGTAGCACTCAGATCTCCCTGCTGAACATGGTATACCACCTAAATGGTGCATAAATTCCGAGGATGTATGTACTACTTAACTTTGTAGTACTAAGATTTTTTCCGGTTATTCAAGATGATGGTTTGTGCTGTAGGAATCCAACTTCTGAGGTCTATGGTTTTGCAAATATAATTGGTTATTGGAAGTGTGCAATGATGGTTTCATTGGTAAAAGGTTTTGAGATATGCAACTAAATTAGCTTGTCTGATTTTTCAAGGCCAGGTCTTCTAGATTTAACCGGGAGTCTACAATGGCTATTGTCATGGTGTCCTCCTTCCGACCAGCTACCGTTGTGGGACATGGAATTTTATTTACTACACATTTCACTCATTAGGGACGTAGTCTACAGCTTGTGTCATTCATGCTGAAAGCATTGAACATCCTTTCAACCATTGTTGAGTATCTTTATTTATGTATATTCTGTGGGTAGTCTTTTCGGTGGCTCCAACTTGAAAGGAGCCAATGCGATGCGAACTGAATGCTTTTGCTTGCTCTAATCAGTTAGGTGTGTGATCTTCTTGCTGCACGCGGGGTGGAGCTACCTGTGAAGTCGTTGTTGCCTTGCTGGGCCTCGCGCGGTCGAGCTTCAGTTCTGAAACATACATAGATGGCAATGGACCTGCTTAACCATCTAACAGTGCAACATATCGATAGCACAGCTTATTCCTTCTATACTAGGGATATAAGCGCGGCAAATGCCGCGCGTGTGTTTGTGAATTTGAATTTGAAAATGGTGATGTTGTAAAGTTGGTTAAGTGTGGAAATAATTGGAATTGAAAAATGCTTCCGTTTTTAAAATGGTTGGATTTTGGAGGTTGTTCAAATTTGAAAATTATTGTAATTCAATTTCAAATGTGTTTTTTTTTATGTGAGAATATTCGTAAGTAGTTAGTATTTTTTCCCTGTGAGTTTCTTCACACATTTTAGAGTTGCGTTAAATGTTTAGTAAGCTAGAATGGTTGTAAAGTTGTTTAAGTTTGGAAATCATTGAAATTGAAAAATGCTTCTGTTTTAAAAATTGTTGGATTTTGGAGATTGCTCAAATTTGGGAATTGTTGTAATTCAATTTCGAATGTGTTTTTTTTTATGTGAAAATATTCCTAAGTAGTTAGTTTTTTTTCCTGTGAGTTTATTCACACATTTTAGAGTTACGTTAAATGTTTAGTAAATTGGAATGGTTTTGTATGTTTGTATTTTGTTGACATATTTGTTTGATTTCATAATTGGAGAATGTATAGTATATGGTTGTTTGCTAAAGTTAATTCGTAGTTAGAGAAAATTCATTTGGAGTTTGTACAAATATTATTCAAATTAGAGTGGTGGAATGGCATAAGTTTTTATTTGAACTTTATAATTCGGGAGAATGGATTATGTGAGATAATATGTGGGATATATATATTTTAGAGGATTGTTTTTTTCCTTTTTTTAGCAAATTCAATTTTTCAAATGGGTTGCATGTATTTGTTTGTGAGAATTATGATATATATTTATTGTATAAGAAACAATTTGTTATATTGATCCTTTTTTAGATATTTGGAAATTTGGGATGTTTGGTCATATTTGAAGTATACCATAAAATTTCTTTTAAATTCATAATTAGGGCGAATGCAATTTGTGAGATATATTTTAGAGTGTTTCTAATTTTCTAAAAAAAAAATGCTCGAATTTGTTGTTTCTTTTTTGTAAACATTTATTTCAAATGTGTTAGTTTTTTTTAGGGAAATTCTATTTTTTTAACAATTTTGAATGCTTAAATGTGTTGCTTTTGTTTTAACTTCATAACGAGGGTAAATGCAATTTGTGAGATATATTTTAGAGTGTTTTTAATTTTGTAACAATTTTAAATTCGCATGTAATTTTTTTTGTGAGAATTGTGATACTAATATTTTATCGTAGAAGGAGCAATTTGTTATATCGAGTATTTTCATACTTTAGAAAATTGGGATGCTTGGATATATTTGAAGTATAACATAAACATTTGTTTAAACTCTATAATTAGGGTGAATGTAATTTGTGATATATATTTTAGAGTGCTTATAATTTTTTAACAATTCGGAATGTTGGAATGTGTTGCATTTTTTGAAACATTTACTTTAAATGTGTTAGCTTTTTTTTGAATTGTAGATTAAGAGAGTCAATTTTTTTAGATTGCATTCAAATAATTAGTAAATTGAAATGTTCAATTTGATTCGTAATTAGAAGGAATGCATTTTTTTAACATCTAATAAATTTAGAATTTTATACTTAGAGGAAGTGCATTTGGATCTTATTGAAATATTTACCAAATTGGAGTATTAAAAAATGTCTGTTGTTTGTCATAAATAGGTACCATTTATTTTTTGACTGTTTGGATATGTTTTTCATTTTTTCCTGATCTGTAGATTCAAGGTTATTGTTTTTTAAACATTTTTTATTATATGGGAGTCTAAATAAATATGATTAAATTGTGTTGAGCATGCTTGACATTAAAATTTGTTGAACATGCATGAAATTAATATAAATAAATAGATTACACTTCTTTTTAAATTTTGGTATATTAATTATATCTTTCTGATTTAAAATGAATTAGTTATGAATTTGGAAAGTTTGAAACAAAATATATATTTCTTTCCAATGTGTAGATTCGAAGTTATTGTTGTTTGAACATTTTTTATTATATGGGAATTTAAATAAATACGGTTAAATTTTGTTGAATGTGCATTGAATTGAATTTGTTAAACATGCATGGAATTGATATAAATAGACAGATTACACTTTTCTGTAAATTTTGGTATACAAAATATATTTTTCTGATTTAAAATGAATTATTATGAATTTTCAAAGTTTGGAACCATATGAATTTCTGGAAAATATTAACCTGCTGACAGCTGGGCCCACTATCAGGGATTAAAGAATTTGTCATTTCCTGGTATTTTTCAGAGAAGAAAAAAATTGACGGTGGACCCACCTGTCATTCGCACAGGGAATCGACGGCGGCGCGGCCACGGCGAGCTCGCCGGAGGAGGGCGAGCGGGCTGGCGCGGATGTGCGCATCGCACGCGCACGGATGTGTGCTACTGGAAGGTGGCGGCGCAGTGACCAAATGGTCGCCGGAGCAGCGGCTGGAGCACGGCGGAGCGACGTGCGAGCGCGGTGGTGGCCAGCGATCACGGCGGCGGCGATTCCAACGCGCAGAAGGCGTCCCGGCAAGCGAAAATCGGCGAGGACGGAGAGGAGGGGACGGCGAAGATGCTCGTGCTCGTCGATCTGAACGGGGAGGTCCGAAACGACGGCGTGCGACGTCGGCGGCGCCGCCGAGGTCGGTTCGCGGGAGGAGAGAGGAGAGGAAGGGGGAGGTCTGCGGTCGATTTTGCGAAAAAGTCCATGCGGTTTCGTTGATTCGCGCAGAGGTCCTTCGCAGCGTTAAAATTTGGACCGCGGGTTTGTTTCTAATAGTCGCGGGTTCTTTTTTGTAAATGTGGCTGCGCCAAAAAACGTGCGCGCGTTCTGATTGGTAGAAATCCCGAGCTACAGTAACTCACGATTTTTAAAGTCATCTTGGCCGTTGCTTCGCGCGATCGGACGAGCAGCGTTTTGCGGGCGACGTGGAGCGCAGAATCGGGTGCGAATCGCACCAACTTTTATATATAGTAGGATGTGCTTGTTCGATGACATGCTACACCACGTGCTATTAAACAGGTGTATGTTTACTTTTTCTATAAGCTAACAATAAAGTTTGCCTCTCTTTTGGAATGTCAATTATGATGTTCTCGTGTTATAAATCTACAATAACGTTAGCTTAACACTGACTAGGACCTGAAAACATATCCAGTTGGATGAAATGTCAACCTCTTGTGCCTAAATTAGCAACATAACTAATTAATTGCAGCGAGCGAGAAGAAACAAGCCCTAAAAAAACTGCCAACTTCGGTTCCGCTTTATCCGGTGCAGATGTCAAAGTAAAATTGCAACCCCTCACTAGATTCTTGCAAATCTGGTTGGCCTGACGCATTCGTTGTGGAATAGATGTTGGGCGGCATGTAGTTTGTCGTCGACCTTGCCACGTGCGCGAGTGGTGTGCCATCTCGGATAGATGTTTTGGCTCCAAAACGTCAGAGCTGAACTGAACAAGTTCATTGCCATTAGCTGCGGCGCCAACTATAGGAGTCAGATCTCGTATTAGTTTTCAAGAGGGGTCCATGTGTAGATTAAGTTCCTCTAAGGGACCAAGATTTGTCAAAAAAAAACCCGGAAAATTCACCTGGCTGGGTAGCACTTATCGTCCCTATAAACAATGCCTACATGTTTTCAAGATTTATCTTTCATAGTTACGTGTGCGCTTTATTTATAGAAAAAGAGAAAGTAGCAGTTTGACTTAAATGTAATTCAGTGCACCATACTTAGAAGGAGTACGACTTTTTTTTATTCTCTCACTTGAATGGGTTGAGGCCTCGCTTGGTTTGACGTTTCATATTACGGAGCGGAAATTTCTACCGTTCAAGCGCAGGAGACCTAAACTGCTCCGTAAATTATACTTGTCGTTTTGGTTATTTTCCAACAAACCAATCGGGCCTGAATGTTCAATTATTCACATGTTTTATTTATAGCAGGAGTTGTAACGATGGAGCGGGTGCAGGTAGAAGACACCACATTCTCCTCTTGCAAGGTGGGGCTAAAAAAAGAGTCATTCTTCAAATAAAATGACGACTGATATATAATTTTACATCCGTAGCAACGCACATGCATTTAACATTTTACGTCCGTAGCAACGCACGGGCATTCAACTAGTCTTTTTAATAGGTTAGTTAAGAAATGCTACAAAATGATACTCCCTCCGTCTCAAAATATAAGGCGCGCTATTTTTGTGCTGGTCTTCGATGCTCAACTTTGATCGTTAATATATAATAAATTATGTGGATCTAGAATGTACAAATGATATCATTTGATTTGTCTTGCAAAATTCTTTCATTTCATATATTTTTATAATAATTTTGTGGTCATACTATAAGTACAAATCATGGTCAAAGTTGGATGTCGTTGACCAGCGAAATTAAAGGGCGCCTTGTATTTTGGGATGGAGGGAGTACAAAATCATAATAGAAATATGTAACACAATGATATAAAAGTAGCATAAACAATCAAAAATTATAAATATGTTTTGGACGTATCACTAGTCTCTTGGTGTGCTTGTTCAAATGTTCAATAAAAAACCTTATCTTTTGTTTTCATCAAATCAATAAAATTTCATAAGGTTAATAGTTCCCTCTCCCTTCCTATTTTTATCTGAAGGTTTGAAATGCAATCTGTGAGATGCTTTGAAAGCCGCACGGTGTAGAAAAATGTTTTCTGTGCAACACCTCTTTTCTTCTCCTCAAACTCAAATTCTTTTGAACTCGATTCAACTTCCAAGAAAATATAAAAGGAAAAGTCGTTTAAAAAAAGGAAAGGCTGGATGCAGCCTTCTCTGCCTGCCTCGCGTGCAGCCCAAACCAACCCGAAGCCCAGTTAGCCAACTGAGTCCACGTCGGCCTCTCCTTCCTCCTGCCGATGTCATTGCACTATACCAGGCAAAAACTTCACCGCGTCATAGCCATGTCAAAAGCAAGCTCGTCGAGCGGTCCAGCGTTTCCCCCTCCTCTATAACATGAATGCGCTGCCTCCCTTTCGAACCCTAACCCTATTCCCTCTCTCGATCCTCGGCACAGAGTGGTAAGTTGCTCTCAACCACGACGGCGCCAACTGGATATGCGGAACGTTTCCGTGATGCGCACTTAATTTGCAGCGAAGCAAATTTATGCGGCACGACCAGAGTGGGTCAGTGGACGCCCGCATCTTCATGCATCCTGAAGCCGACGTCCAGCATATTACAAGAAATATAATTTGTACTAAAATTTATACTTTCATAAAAGTTTAACATTCTAAAACCTTATTGTTTTGCAGGGAAACATGCTAAAACCTTAACGTGTATAATTTTGCCTTACTTAGGCATTGTTAAACATATAGCAACGTTGTTAAATAGTAGTTATAGTGTTATTTGTTGTAGAGTTTCAATGTTTATTATTGGATAATATATTTACTCCATGCTAATGTTAAACTGCATTTTTACAAAAATATGTTCTTGAATTAATTTTGACAATTCCATAAATTATGTATTGTATAGAAACTTATAGTCTAACAAATATATTAATAGCTTTCTAGTCTACGATTAGGTGTGTGCATATATATAGAAACTTCTAGAGCGTAAATTGAAATGGTGGCATGATCCTTTATCAGATTTTCGTGGCTAATTGTGATCCACAAAGGGTTTAGTAATAAGTTGCATCATCCGAATGATATGTGTGTGGTATTGAACCTACTATGTTTGCAAAACACAGTTTGCTTATTTGATATGCTTGCTTGTGACGAGTCTGTATCATCTTGACTATCTACCTAACTAAACTTATCGATATTGATAGATTATTTGTTACTACATGATACTCAGGTTGTAATGTAGACTTTCTCTTATATGATGAGCATTTTTGTTTTTTAAAGATACTCAATAGTCTGATAGACTATAGTGATTACTAATACAATATACTCTGTATTTGTCCGGGTGGTTGTCCAGTTTGCCTAGGAGATGGCGACCATCATTGAGATGGGGCAACTCGCCGTTGCCTCCACCGCCGTTGTCACCATGTATGTCAACGAAAAGCTCATTTCCCCACCTCCAAACGTGCACCCGGTCTACATGGTTGACGAGGGGTGGACTCGGCAAATCCCTGGGTTGTGTACCCCGGGTTGATTGAGGGGGAGAGAGATGGCGCGCTAGTAGTTCCGTCGGCTGACAAGCAAGGATTTACCCAGGTTCGGCCCCTCATGGTGAGGTAAAGACCTACATCCTGCTTGTCTGATCTGTATAGATGATGATGATATTTACATGGTGGCCGCGAGGGCGATGAGAGACGTGGTCTCGTGCCCCTCTCCCCTATGGGGTGCCCCTGCCTGGCTTTATAAAGGGAGCCAGGTAGGGTTTACATGAGTTTCTTGTCTTGTACTCCAAGTTGTAGCTTGTTGGGCTTCATTGGGCCGCCAGGTGGGCCTTTATTGTCATCTTCTAATAGGCCGCATGTCGGGTCCTAGTCTTGGCGTGCACCAGGTATCTTCACCGTGGGGTAGTCGAAGGGTAGCCCCACGACAGGAGCCCCCGAGTGCTTGGTCGAATCGAAGATTCGGGTAAGGACTCTTTCCTTCTGGGCACGCCGTCGGGTTCCTGAAAGGGACAAGTAAAAATGATTCGACTCCGGCCGTTGAGGGCTTACAGAGGATGGTTTAGTCGGTAATGTTTCGACTGAATATTGATCTCATGCTATCGGGGGCGCGACAGCGCTCCCGATGGGAGTAGCCCCCGAGATTAAGCTGAATTGCTTGTAATTGAGGTTAATCTTAATTAGCCTTCAGTCGAAAGCCGGTTATTGCCATACTCCCGATGGGAGTGAATGAGGGACTCGATAATGAGTAGAGTCTCGTTCAGCCTGTTGGCTTACTGTGTATTTTTATTCAGCCTGGTGGCTTACTGTGTATTTTTATTCAGCCTGGTGGCTTACTTCTCTATGGGCACTCGAAAGTTGTTCGAATACTCGTTCAGCCTGTTGGCCTACCGAATGATTTGTTTTGTCGATGACTGTGAATTGCCAAGACGAATTTGTTATGGCCTGTGCGGCGCAGCACCCGGGTGATCATCGGGTACGGCCAAGGCGAGCTTGTTGTGGCCTGTGCGGCGCAACACCCGGGAGAGCATCGGGTGCGGCCAAGGCGAGTATGTTATGGCCTGCGCGGCGCAGCACCCGGGAGAGCATCGGGTGCGGCCAAGGCGAGTATGTTATGGCTTGCGCGGCGCAGCACCCGGGAGAGCATCGGGTGCGGCCAAGGCGAGTATGTTATGGCCTGCGCGGCGCAGCACCCGGGAGAGCATCGGGTGCGGCCAAGGCGAGCTTGTTGTGGCCTGTGCGGCGCAGCACCCGGGAGAGCATCGGGTGCGGCCAAGGCGAGTATGTTATGACCTGCGCGGCGCAGCACCCGGGAGAGCATCGGGTGCGGCCAAGGCGAGCTTGTTGTGGCCTGTGCGGCGCAGCACCCGGAGAGCATCGGGTGCGGCCAAGGCGAGTATGTTATGACCTGCGCGGTGCAGCACCCGGGAGAGCATCGGGTGCGGCCAAGGCGAGATTGCTTCAACGCGGCGTACCGGAGCCGACACGGCAGAAGGAGTAAGTGTGGCGGACTGGAGTCGACGCGGCGGACCGGAGTCAACGCGGCGGAGGTAGTCGTCGCGGCGGACCGGAGTCGACGCGCGGAGGTAGTCGACGCGGCGGACCGAGTCGACGCGGCGGAGGTAGTCGACGCGGCGGACCGGAGTCAACGTGGCGGAAGTAGTCGTCGCGGCGGACCGGAGTCAACGCGCGGAGGTAGTCGACGCGGCGGACCAGAGTCGACGCGGCGGAGGTAGTCAACGCGGCGGACCAGAGTCAACGTGGCGGAAGTAGTCGTCGCGGCGGACCGGAGTCAACGCGCGGAGGTAGTCGACGCGGCGGACCAGAGTCGACGCGGCGGAGGTAGTCGACGCGGCGGACCGGAGTCGACGCGGCGGAAGTGATGAAGGTGAAGCGCCAGCCCCCGAGTGTCGGAGACGGGCCGATGAAGGCGAGGCCGCCAGCCCCCGAGTGTCGGAGACGGAGTCGACGAAGGCGGGGCAGCCAGCCCCCGAGTGTCGGAGACGGAGCCGACGAAGGCATGGCCGCCAGCCCCCGAGTGTTGGAGGCGGAGTCGACGAAGGCGGGGCAGCCAGCCCCCGAGTGTTGGAGGCGGAGTCGACGAAGGCGGGGCCGCCAGCCCCCGAGTGTCGGAGGAGGAGTCGACGAAGGCGGAGTCGACGAAGGTGGGGCCGCCAGCCCCCGAGTGTCGGAGGAGGAGTCGACGAAGGCGTGGCCACCAGCCCCCGAGTGTTGAGGGCGGAGTCGACGAAGGCGAGGGCGCCAGCCCCCGAGTGTCGGAGACGGAGCCGACGAAGGCGAGGCCGCCAGCCCCCGAGTGTCGGAGACGGAGCCGATGAAGGCGAAGTCGACGAAGGCGAGGCCGCCAGCCCCCGAGTGTTGGAGACGGAGCCGACGAAGGCGAGGCCGCCAGCCCCCGAGTGTCGGAGACGGAGCCGATGAAGGCGAAGTCGACGAAGGCGAGGCCGCCAGCCCCCGAGTGTTGGAGACGGAGCCGACGAAGGCGAGGCCGCCAGCCCCCGAGTGTCGGAGACGGAGCCGATGAAGGCGAAGTCGACGAAGGCGAGGCCGCCAGCCCCCGAGTGTTGGAGGCGGAGTCGACGAAGGCGAGGCCGCCAGCCCCCGAGTGTTGGAGACGGAGCCGACGAAGGCGAGGCCGCCAGCCCCCGAGTGTCGGAGACGGAGCCGATGAAGGCGAAGTCGACGAAGGCGAGGCCGCCAGCCCCCGATTGTTGGAGACGGAGCCGACGAAGGCGAGGCCGGGCGTTTGTTGGTGTCGAGCCCTGGGTGCTGATCCGTGATGGTGAGTCATCGCCGTTGTCGCTCGAAGTCGACGGCGGCGAGTCGAAGGTGACCGGGTGATGGCGATCCAATTGCTTCACTTCTGGGGAGTCGAAATTTGATGGCACTCGGGTTGTTGAGTCGCCGATGTCGCCGAGCTGGACATGCACAGTTTTTCATCAGCTGGCTGCTCGCCTTGTTATCGATCGTTGAGACTTGGTTCTCCAGGAACATGCACACACACGTTTTAGCAAACAAAGCGTTGATTAGTAGACACGAACAAATAATGTAATAATGATTGGACGAGTAAGACAAAAATCGATCTATGCTGGAGATCGGATCCACGCATTGCATGTGCTGCGGATGGTTTTGCTGCTCCTTTTGCCATCCGGGTATACAGATTGGATCGGGACTTGAAGATGAAGACCATGCTCAACGTGCTAGCTGTTTTCGGCCTGTGCATCGTGTCTCCTGGCAGGCGAAGAGACGATGAGCGGCGGATTGATGCGGCGAGGCGCCGTACGGCCACGCTCGTTAACGGCCGTGGCGAGTCCGTGGGTCACATGCACAAGGACGTCAACGCCGGAGAGTCCCAGGTTGCGCCGCCACAGTGGCCTTGCGAGAGTGATCCTCCGATCATAGCATGCATGAAGAGGGATTATTAACCAATAAAATAATCAAGGAATATTGCGATTAAGGAGAAAGATTGAAGTTTTTAGGAGATCGATCCATGCATATGGATTTAGTTGCGCTGCTTCCGGTCTTGGTATAGATGCATATGATCTGTACTCTTGGGAGCCGTGCTGCATGCACTTCCAGTGCTTCATACGCAGCAGGTTCTGCTTAGGTCGCGTGTAATCTGGAAGGCGAGGGCCAGCCGCAGGACTTGCCGATGACGATGAACGCGCATGCTGCCGTCTCCGCTGGACTCGCAATTCGCCCCAGTCTACGCTAGAATCGGATGAGCCGGCCAGACCGAGGGATCGAACAAGCCGGCCGGATCGATTTTGCCGACGAAGAGCTTGACGCAGATGATCTCGCCGTCGGATGCGATCTGGCCATGGACGTTGTCGAGAAGAGGTCGCCGTTGGCTGGCGTTTGTCGAGGTAGATTGGAGCCGCCGGAACGTTGAATCCAGCGCGCATTCTTTCCCACAGACGGCGCCAATTGACGAGGGTGGACTCGGCAAATCCCTGGGTTGTGTACCCCGGGTTGATTGAGGGGGAGAGAGATGGCGCGCTGGTAGTTCCGTCGGCTGACAAGCAAGGATTTACCCAGGTTCGGCCCCTTATGGTGAGGTAAAGACCTACATCCTGCTTGTCTGATCTGTATAGATGATGATGATATTTACATGGTGGCCGCGAGGGCGATGAGAGACGTGGTCTCGTGCCCCTCTCCCCTATGGGTGCCCCTGCCTGGCTTTATAAAGGGAGCCAGGTAGGGTTTACATGAGTTTCTTGTCTTGTACTCCAAGTTGTAGCTTGTTGGGCTTCATTGGGCCGCCAGGTGGGCCTTTGTTGTCATCTTCTAATAGGCCGCATGTCGGGTCCTAGTCTTGGCGTGCACCAGGTATCTTCACCGTGGGGTAGTCGAAGGGTAGCCCCACGACAATGGTGGAGCTCATCACCACCTTGCTCACCATCACCATGTTCCATAACATTAATCTCGCGGCCCTACCTCTAGACGCCAACATCTACATCGTCGCTCTTAACCTATCCTATGGTCTAGCGAGAGACGGCGTCCACCGACGGCAAGGAAGTTGATGTTGAGCCGACAAAGGGGAGGAGGCGTGCATCCTGCGGGTGCACTTCCCTGACGGTCACGTCTTCTATAGGCGCTTTCATGGCAGATATTTGACCGCGAAGTTGTATCCGTACTGGCGCTCAATGCTGCTCGTATGCAGCGTCAAAGAAGATGGGGGAACAAGACCTTGTGCATGTGAGAGAAATGATGGGCCGAGTCCGCTAGCGCTAGAGGGAAAACGAGTTTGTAGCCATACATATCGCACACTTGGTGATCAAAATGCGAGCGAAAGAAAACATAGCATGCCAATCTCAGCGAACAGTCGAACATCCGAGAATTTGAATTTGGACGTAAACGAAAACTGTTGAAATATATTGTCCTGCCCCTTTAAATCAGTTCAAACTTTTGCTTGAGTTGGCTAACACATGAATTCAACATGGTATCAGATCCAAATGGTCTCAAGTTTAAGATCCGGCCAATCCCACTGTTAAATCTAAAATAGTTGCGACACTTCATCGATCCTACATATATGATCTTCCTCTATATCCACAAACTATACATGAGAGAGTGTTGAAATATATAGCGCAATCTTTCCATAGGTTCGAATTCATGGTTCAGTTATCTAGCACATTAATTAATACAATAAAAATCATGGATACTAAAATATCAAAAGCAAAAATCAAACAAAAGAGAAAAAGAACAAATAATCCACTCACCAATAGGGGGGTGGTGTCTTTAGGCGGCAACGATCCTATTGCGGTTGGCCATGGCATACGTCAAGTAAGCATATCTCGTTGTTTTCAACTTAGGCGTACGGTAGCCAACTTAATTTTGGAAAATGCTACAGATCATCCTGAGGATAGAACCTCTCTCTCTCTCTCTCTCTCTCTCTCTCTCTCTCTCTCTCTCTCTCTCCTTTCCTCCCTTTCTCTCAGCTGGGAGATCTCAAGGACAACCGCCGTGGCCATGGCCCTGGTGGTGCTTCGAATCCGAGTCCCAACCATGCCGATCTCGAGGGAGACGATATGTCGGTGGGAATGGGCCCGGGGCCACCAGATATAGCGTTGGCAGGGCTCCGACGAGCCGGATTAGTCACTGGTGAGCCCAATTCGGCGAAGTCGATAATACAACACAAGGTCGGTTTCTACGGATTTTTAATGCTATATGAGTGTTTTTTAAAAGGCTATAAACTTGTGTGCATTTTTCTACGAAAGCATGAGCGAGATGTTGCGATGATTCTGAGCCTCCCATGCTAATGTTGTTTCTTTAAATATTTATTGTGAGAAGTTGCAAACGTTGTACTCTCATGCTTCATATATGTGTTGTGTTTTTTTTTAAAAATTGATAGGGATATGGATTTGCTACAGTTAGTGGTGAGTTTGTACATATGCATTTTTTTTCGCTTCATAGTTGTTTTCAAAATGCTACCATAATTTTCCAATTTTTAACCCAAGTGGGATTTTTTTATAACGATGCTACAATAGCACCATTTTTTTGGTACTGCGGGTTTTTTTCCTTAAATCAGGATAGTTCGATGAAGAAGGGCATCCGGTGGCGGTCCGCAAACTTCGATCGGACTGTTTGCTAAAGCGGGGATCGTGGGCTCAGTGATGTCCTTTAATTATCGGTTTTGCTAATTCTAAATCGATTGAGAATTAGCTTAGCGCTCAATCGACTGATCCACACCGTAAAAAAAACGCGTCGTGATTCGTGCAAAAGCTAGGTCGTCTTCCTCCTCGCGACGGCGCGGCGGCAGAGGCGAGGTGCAACTTAACTTGGGGGTGCGGGTTCGCCGGCGCCGAGAAGAAGGGGCGGGGGTTAGAGGGAGGGCCGGGGCGTTGGCGGACCGGTGGAGGAGAGATCGAGGCAGGACGGGGCGGGGGGGGGGGGGGGGGGGAGGATGATGTCAGTCGACTGCGCCCCAGAGAGACCCTTTAATTATTTTCGTCGGAAAAAAGAGTTACATTGTTAATACGTACCTGTGCTCGCCCTACCGACGCCGAGTCCATCTTGAACTCGACAACGACACCGGGTGGAGCTGTTTTATCTCCGAGCCGGATCATACGATCCATCACCAAGCGTGAAGCCGTCAATGCCATACTCTACAAATACCGGTCCATCACGTACCCGTGCGTGCACCACGTTGATCGGAGCAGCCTACCGTAACCCAGCGCAAGATCAGGTCGAGTGATCGATAGATGGCGACGACTAACATGGAGCAGCTCGTAGCCGCTTTCGCCGCCATGTCAGGCAATGACGGCAACCTGGCCGCCCCACCTCTCGCCACGCCCCAGATACAGATGGAAGAGCTCGTCGCCGCCTTCGCCACGTCCTTCACCTTGTCCGGCAACGGCAACATCATGGCCACGCATCCTTCCGACGACTGCCAAGAGACGTCCACCGACGGCGCCGAGGACAACGACGGCGAGCCGGCCAAGGGCGAGGAGGCCTGCGTCCTGCGCGTGCGGTTCCCAGACGGCCGCATCCTCTGCAAGAGCTTCGGCGCAGGACTTCCGACCGCTGTGCTGTTCCGTTACTGCCGCTCGGCGCTGCTCGCAGGCAGCGCCTCCGCACGGGGCAGGTCGTTCCGGGTCGTGAAGCTCGCCGGCGGGGCGTCCGACGAAGTACGCGCCAGCGGGTCGACGACGTTCCGGGATCTCGGGCTGCACCACTGCACGGTTCATGTGGTTCCTGATTAATTGCCTCGTGAAAAGGATCGAATTCGAATCAACCATGAGTGGGCTGCTGATCGGATTCAGGAAGAAGTTAAATCATCGACCATGTTAAGACCATCGACCGGCTTTGCTTTTGGATAGTTGTATGTATGCTGCATTGCTGCGATGATGCCGTCGGCAACAGGCAGTCCGATCGGCCGCCCGGCCTTTTTTTTGCTGATGTAATTACAAGTGTTCTTTTGTATATGGTGCATCGATATGACGATTGCGTTTATGTATGTGAAGTTGTCATAGTATATGGTGTATATTGGTGTGTAATACCGGACAATCATCATGTGTATTCTTCAATGTAAGACGGTTTTTCTTGCTGGTCCGTTTCTGCAGGATTCTTATCAATCCACATGTGCTTGGTTATTATCCTTGATGATGATGCTTCTTTCTCTTTGTTAATGTTCTCCGTTAATGTTCAAATGCTTTTGTGCATGGTTTGTTTAATCATGAGCGCTGCTCTGAACTGCTACCTACAAATCATGGTACTGCTGCAGGGGAGCCCCCACAGCCTCATTTTCTCCCTTTATTAAAAGTTAGATAGAGTACATATTTACAAAATAATTACAACAAACGAATCAAAGTAAGTTGTCAAGCCATGATGACAAAAGCGCAACGTCAAAACTCTTTGCCCTATATTTGAGCAAAGTGACCTCATGATCAAAACAGGATTTCCATCCGCTAAACGTTGGTCTGATGTTTTTGAATATCCACCCATTTCTCTGCTTCCATATCGCCCAGCACGCTAAGATCACCACCTCAATAAAACATGGACCCGAGAAGCTCCGTTTAGCAGTAAGAAGGGCATGAGCAGGTGTGCTTGCAGGTTTCTAGTCAATCTGCAAGTAACTCCATACTCTTGTGCTGAACATACTGTCGGGGGGCTACCCCCGGGTAGGGTCATGGTGTGGTGAAAGCTATGCCCAAGTGTGGGCCAAGTTACAGTAATACCGACTTACCTAGGCTTCAGAGTGGGCTGCAGATGCAAACCGACATAAGCGTACCGAGATACCCCAATCCAGAGGGGACCGGGGTACCACGGAGGTGCCCGCCAGCATTGGTCGACCGAGACAAGGGATCCGAGATAAAGATCCGAGATAACGTAACCGACATATGTATGTCGGTAACTTGTGTGTTTTCTTATGTGCAGGGAAGGATATTTGAGGAAGGTGGATCCGGCATATCCATGCCGGGTTATCCTTATGTCGGGCAGAGGTCAATGCTCCTGTCATATCCCGTCTGGCACGGGAGCGCCTGACACGGAAGCGCCTGACACGGGGGCGTGCAGGAGACCGAGATGGCAGGCCATCATTCCACCGCTGACTCCGGGTTATCCGGGAACAGACTGCGAGGCAGAGGCATGGGCAGGCCCTGTCTTGTCGCTGACCTCGGGCGTACTTTGGAGCAGAGACATGGGACAGGACATGGGCAAGCCACGTCCTGTCCACTATGCAGAGACAATCATGACGTGCAGGCGTGCGTGTCTGCAGTGCCGGTACGGAGAGGTGACCGTTGCAAGTGGGGGTATTCCGGTAACCCGGTTTAGCCTATATATATGCCCTCACCCCCTCCTGCGTGAGGGACGGTGCCCTGAGATACACTTCCCCCCATAGCTTCATCTTCTACCTTGTGCTTTGCACCATTGTTGTGTTACAGCTCAAGGAGCAAGCTTGTATTTGTGATACCGAGATATATAGAGAGAGAGGCAGGAGTAGGGGCTTTACCTCCTCACGAGGGCCCTGAACCTGGGTAGATCTTGGTGTGCTGTGTGTTCTTCGTGTGCGCTTCTTAGCGCGCTAGCCCTCTCCCGGATTCCACCAGCGTCCATCGGCCCCACACTTTAGCCATCCTATGGCATCTGCCGTGATACCACCACGACAGTTGGCGCCCACCGTGGGGCAGCAGCGGCGCTGGCTGGTGTGACATTCCGGACGGGCTCCATCATCAACTCCGGCGAGCGCGTCGTTTGCGGGCTCGTCTGCAAGCTCGGCGCGCTGAACTTCATCAGCACAACGCGGGATGCTTCGGCAGCAGGCCGTTCCCGACGAACGGCTGCCTCATCAGCTTCGGCACCTTCGTGACCTACGTCGCCACCGAGGTTGTCTGCAAGTACCCCGAGCAGGTGCTTGTGGCGGAGGATCCTCCTGCTATCTGTGCGGCTCGCGGCCGGCGTAGCGCTCGCCCCGGGAGCTGCGCAGAGGTCATGATGACCGGCACTGCGGCCGATGCCGGTAAAGGAGACCCCGGCAAAGGAGATGCCGGTAATCCCGCACCAAAGGTTAGATCGGCGAAAGTGCCGCTGGAGAGGAGGGAGAACCTCCCCGGCCAAGCCGGTACATCCCATGTGCCGGTTAAGCCAGCTCACCTCGAGGAGATCATAGAGAAGTTAAATGTGCCGGTAGTTGCCGGTACAGATGCTGCCCAGTCAGAGGCAGAGTTGGAGGCACGGCGTCAGAGCTTGCTTCAGGAGGCTCTGGAGATGGCCGAGGTACGAAGAGAGTTTGGGATAACTGTCCGTGAGTATAACCTAGCACATGGTTTTACCCCGGTAGCTGCTCGCCCTAGTCGAGTAGAGGATGTGCGCAAGAGAGGTAAAAACCTCAATGCCGAGTTGCTAGAGATGGTAGATCTAGCTCTAGTAAAACTCCTAGTGCCTTATCGGTCGAAAAACCGATGTATAGTTCCCCTGCTAAGACTCTTAGGCTGCCGAGGCAGCAAGAGCCGAGTTGTCTGGCTTATCCGGAGAAGCTCTCCGCAGGCAGCAGACCGAGTTAATGAGCTGGTAGCTGTGGCTACCCGGCAGAATGAGGCCTATCGCAAGGCCACACAGTTGCAGGTGGGTCTGATGTTGTTCACTCGGCTAGGGAGCTAGTGGATCTAAGGGGCAAGCTTCTTCACCGCATGTCGGTGTAGATCGTGACCGGAGTGTAAACTCCGGTAAGAGCAAACAGATGCAGGTGTATGATCCGGCGTGTGCCGGAAAACAGTGTTGGGCGAGGTAGTGCCGGCCGGGGTAGAAGCAATCCCGGTCAGGGCGGTCCAGGTGCCGGGGTAGTTAACTCGGCTGGCCGAGGTTATCCACCTCGGTATCCGACACAAAATCTCGCCCAGCAGCAGCAGCAAAATGTCGGGCATGTCCAGCAGCCGCAAGTTGTTGAGCAGGTGGCTAACCGCTATGATGATGGTTACTCGGCTATGGAGAAAGCCGGGTATCCGAGATATGAAGGTGCACTGGGATCTCGGTTGGGACTCGCCAGTTGTCACCAAATGATGCACGCTACAAGTGGACAGAATTTATATGTCCGAGATGCTGGAAGAGCAAGGTCCACCTGGTCCGGCATGTTTTGGACCTCGGATCATGAGGGAACCACCGGTGCGGCACTTTCAGCTAAACCGAGGTGCAAAAACATATGACGGCAGCACCAAGCCGAGGACTGGCTGACAGATTATGTGTCGGCTGTGCATATTGCGGGAGGTAACCGCAGATGGGCGGTGAGGTATATCCCGCAGATGTTGGAGGGCCAGCCCGGATTTGGCTGAACAACCTGCGAGAGGGCAGTGTTGATTGCTGGCTGGACTTTGAAGAAGCATTTGTTAGCAACTTCTCCAGCACATACAAGAGACCAAACCGTCCTCAACAGCTTGCGATGTGCAAGCAGAGGGATAATGAAACTGACCGGGATTACTTAACCCGGTGGAGTACTATTCGCAATTCCTGTGAAGGAGTTGTAGAGGCACAGGCCATATCTTGGTTTGCCCAGGGGTGCCGACATGGCTCCATGCTCTGGCAGAAGTTGCAGAGGGAAATGCCGGCCACTCTGGCCGAGACAATCCGGATTGCGGATAGCTATGCACTGGGTGATCCGATGCAACCTTTGCTGAACTCGGGAGAGCCGAGTAGAAGATACCCGGTGAACAACAGACCCGGGCCAGTCAGGCAGAACGATCGCCAGGACTTCGGTAACAAGAGGAGAGAACCGGATTACCGGTATGGCTCGAACCAGGTTGCAGCTGTAAACCAAGACCAGCCAGATGCCGGTAATAGCCAGCGTCCGAAGTTCAATGGCCCAGCATGGGGCCAGAATCAAGAGGGAAGAGGCCATGGGGTGACCAGAAGCCGTCATTAACTTATGAGGCTATGTTGGATGGGCCATGCAGTTTCCACACCCAAGACATCCGCAGGCCTGCAAATCATACAACTCGGCAGTGCAGCTGGTATCAGCGCACAAGGGGAGAAGGAGCCAGAGCCGGAGGAAATCAAGTGGGGGCACCTCAGAGAATCCGCCGAGGCAAAACTTGCCGCTTACCGGAGCAAATGCTATCCCGGTGATTCCGCCAGTTCCGAGGCAAGCAGATCCGAAGCCTGTGAATCAGGTGAATGTCGGAGGGAACAACAACACTGGTCCCAGCAGGCAGGGAGAGTATCCCCAGGGAGATTACAGAGAAGCTCATCAGAGCTATGTGATATTTGTGACCGAGCCAACTGACAAGAAGAGCTTGCATCGGCGTGCACTGGAGGTGAACGCAGTTATGCCGGCAATACCGAAGTATTTGCACTGGTCCGAGCAAGAGATCACTTGGAGCAGAAGGGATCATCCCCGAGTTATGCCAACTCCGGGAGGTTATGCATTGGTGGTGGATCCGACATTCTTCGGACCGACACTCAATATTCGGTTCACCCGAGTTCTCATTGATAATGGGAGTGCTATCAATATCATGTACCGAGACACCATGGTGAAGATGGGTATCTCGGCAAACATGCTGCAACCGAGTTCTACACCTTTCATGGCATAGTGCCAGGTGTTTCATGTGCACCTATGGGCAAAATTTGGGTTGATGTGTTGTTTGGCACCAAGGACAACTGCCGAACTGAGAGCATCCAGTTTGAGGTAGTGGACCTCGAAAGTCCATACCATGCTTTACTCGGTAGGCCTGCATTGTCCAAGTTCATGATATCCACCCATGTGGGTTACCTCAAGATGAAAATGCCGGGTCCTAATGGCATCATCACTATCTCGGGTGATTACAAGCGTGCACTGGAGTGTGCCTCGGCTGGATCGTGCTTAGCCGAGTCACTGATCATCGCTGCGAGAAGAAGAAGATCCATGAAGTGGTGGCATTGGCTCAGTCAGCGCAACTCGGTATGCCGGGTATGGCTAACCCGGAGCAGAATGCAACTTTCGAGGTGCCCAAAGAGACCAAGAAGATCAATGTTGACCCGGCATGTCCGGACCACAACGTCATCATTGGTACCGGGTTAACTGAGAAATAGGAAGGCGAGCTCAGTCACTTCCTCCGTGAGAACCGGGATATCTTTGCATGGTCAAATCAGGACCTGCCAGGTGTTCCGAGGGAGTTGGCTGAGCACTCTTTGTTCGTCAGACCGGATATGAAGCCGGTGAAGCAACCTATGCGACGTCTCTCGGATGAGAGGAGAAAGTGATAGGTGATGAACTGGCCAGGTTACTTGCATCTGGGTTCATCATGGAAGTGCTGCACCCGGACTGGTTGTCTAACCCGGTCCTGGTGGAAAAGAAAAAAGATGACCCGAATGTGGCCATTGTGTGGCGTATGTGTATTGATTACACAAACTTGAACAAGGCATGTCCTAAGGATCCATTCCCGCTGCCTCGGATAGATCAAGTGATCGATTCCACAGCCGGGTGTGAGCTGTTATCCTTTGTAGATGCTATTCTGGTTTTCACCAGATACCACTGAACCCTGCTGATCAAATGAAAACTGCTTTTATCACCCCGTATGGGGCTTATTGCTATCGTGTCATGACCTTTGGTTTGAGAAATGCTGGTGCCACTTACCAGAGATGTATGCAAAAATGCTTGCATGATCAAATAGGAAAAAATGTGCAGGTGTATGTCGATGACATTGTCATCAAGTCTAAGGAGAAAGCTACTCTGATTGATGATCTCCGAGAAACATTTGAGAATCTGAGGAAATTCCGGATAAAACTTAACCCGGACAAATGTACCTTCGGTGTGCCGGCAGGCAAATTACTCGGTTTCCTCGTGTCAAGCCGAGGTATCGAGGTGAACCCGACAAAAATCCGTGCTATTGAAAGCATGAGGTTACCGACATGTCTCAAAGACGTGCAGAAATTCACTGGATGTTTGGCATCTTTAAGTCGGTTTGTTAGCAGGTTGGGAAAAGGCATTGCCTTTGTATCAACTCATGAAGAAAACAACCACTTCGTGTGGCCCCCGCAAGCAGATGCGGCGTTCACCGAGTTAAAAAAGATGTTGGCAACTGCGCCGATACTGGCTTCACCATTACCCAAAGAGCCGATGTTGCTCTACATTGCAGCCACAAACCGGGTTGTGAGTGTCGTATTGGTAGTGGAGAGAGAGAAGATGGCAAAACTGTGCAGAGGCCAGTGTATTACCTCAGCGAGGTGATCTCGTTATCCAAGCAGAACTATCCGCACTACCAGAAATGACATATGGTGTCTATCTGGCTGCTAAGAAGTTGAAACATTACTTCCAAGAGCATTCAATCACTGTGGTGTGTGAGGCTCCTATCTCGGAGATCATTGGGTGTAAAGATGCAACTGGCCGAGTAGCCAAGTGGGCTATCGAGGTGTCCCCTTACACTCCTCACTATGAAAGAAGAGATGCCATTAAATCTCAGGCACTGCCGGATTTCCTGGTGGATTGGGCTGAAATGCAATATGAGCCACCACGGCCTGACCCCAATTACTGGAGAATGCACTTTGATGGATCAAGAACAAAAATTGGTTTAGGTGCCGGGGTAGTCCTTACCTCGCCAAAGCATGATCAGTTGAGATATGTGTTGCAGATTCATTTTGCGGCATCTAACAATGTGGCCGAGTATGAGGCACTTGTTCATGGGCTAAATGTGGCCAAAGAAATTGGTATTCGCCGGATAGAATGTTTCGGAGACTCGGATTTGGTGGTGCAGCAAGTCTCGGGAAATTGGGATGCTTTAGATGCCAACATGGCGTTGTATCGGTTTCATGTCCAGAAGATCTCGGGGTTCTTTGAAGGTTGCGAGCTCACGCATATACCTCGGGCTGAAAATGACGCCGCCGATGTACTGTCCAAGCTAGGTTCATCCCGGGATCCAATTCCACCCGGCATAGCCTTGGAGCATCTGAGGAAGCCATCAATCAAACCATCGCCGGAGTCCGAGTCAATTTTTATCCCGGCAAAACCGGAGTCTGGTGCTGTTCCCATGGACGTCGATGTCGGATGCATTTGGGAGAACCCGGGGACTGCTTGGCAGAACCCGGGGACTGGTTACTCAATCTCGGAAGAAGTAATGTCGGTTGATCTCATGGAGGTGGATGATCGGTATTTCCTGTGCGTCCTGTGCCGGAGTGGGCACAACCAATAATGGCATTTATGATGGATGGGAGTTTGCCAAGTAATGAAGTTGAAGCTAGGCAAGTGCAAAGAAGATCCAAGGCCTACACCATCATCAACCAGGAGTTATACAAGAGAAGTGTGACCGAGGTACTGCAGCGCTGTGTCGAGCCGCAAGAAGGGCAGAGATGCTCCTGGAAATTCATCAAGGAGAATGTGGTCATCATGCTTCATCAAGAGCCTTGGTGGCTAAGGTATTCCGGCATGGGTTTTATTGGCCCAGTGCTTTGAACCAGGCAGAAGATATCGTCAGAAAGTGTGAGGGATGTCAGAGGTTTGCTAAAAAGATCACCTGCCAGCCTCGGCACTCAAGACAATTCCAATCACTTGGCCCTTTGCAGTTTGGTGCTGGATATGGTGGGAGAATTCAGGCCAGCCCGAGGTAACATGACTCATATGCTGGTGATGGTGGACAAGTTCACCAAGTGGATCGAGGTAAAGCCAATCCGGAAGTGTGATGGTCACACAGCGGTGACCTTTTTGAAGGACATCATTTTGAGATATGGTTACCCCCATAGCATTATCTCGGATAATGGCACAAACTTTGCTGTGGGAGAGTTTGCTCGGTTCTGTGCGGATAAGAGAATTCGGTTGGACATAGCCTCGGTGGCACACCCTGAGGCAAATGGGCAAGTGGAAAGAGCAAATGCATTGGTGTTAGCCGGTATCAAAGCCGGTTGATTGAACCACTGTTGCGAACTCCGGGATGTTGGATAGAGGAGATACCAGCAGTGCTGTGGGGTCTAAGGACCACACCAAATCGATCAACTGGCTATACGCCATTTTTTCTGGTCTATGGGCAGAAGCGGTCTTGCCAACCGACATGGAATATGACTCGCCGAGAGTGGCGCTGTACACTGAAACCGAGGCAAAAGAAGCTCGGGAAAATGATGTTGATTTGCTCGAAGAAGCACGAGAACTGACCTTATCTCGGTCAGCTATATATCAGCAAAATCTCCGACGCTATCATAGCCGGAAGATCAGCCCTCGGGTTTTCCGAGAGGGAGATTTGGTGTTGAGGCTAGTGCAACGCAAAAGGCCGACACAAGTTGTCACCTCCATGGGAGGGACCGTTCATTGTGAGCAAGGCTCTGCACAATGATTCATACTATCTTATAGATGCACAGGCACCGAGGAAAAATGTGATGGACAAATCCGGAGAGGAGACCAAAAGACCCTGGAATGTAGCTCTACTTCGTCCCTTTTACTCTTAAGGGCGCAGTGTATGTATCTCGGTTTTCCTTTGAATAAAATGCCGGCACTCCGAAAAGAAACTCGGGGACTGCCTTTGTCTATATGCTTGTGTTTTATCTCGGTTTTTTCTGTGTTGTTCATATGTCGGATGATTTTGAGACCTCGTTTCAAAGTTCAAGTAATGTATGCTATTTTGTTGTGATCTTGTGACTCGACTGACGAACGCCGAAATGGCAGTCAAGAGCAGAGGTTATGGTATATGGTAAACATGAAAATGGACTCGGGGACTCGGTCCTAAAAAGATCCGACATATGTCGTTTACTAACCCGGTTTTTTCGTTCCTTTTCCTTGTGTCGGATGACTCTAAACCTTACCTCAAAATTTACAAGTATTGTATGCTATAATGATTGATCTTGTGACTCGACTGTCGAACGCCTAAATGGTAGACAAGAGCAAAGATTACTAAGTATAGTAAACAAGAAAGTAAACTCGGGGACTTGGTGCAAAGTGATACGGCATTAAGCTTGTCTTGTTGAAGCTAATATGATAAAAGTAGCACTGCGAAATACTTAAACGTATATTTACATCTGCACCCGGCATTCCGGGGATTTAATAGTTCAATGTTTGATAAGCTTAGGCAGCTGCCTCGGAGGAGCTCGGAGCAGTTGGAGCGGTGCGAGGCTCGGGAGCAGTCTCGGCGGCAGAAGAGCCTTCAGTGGTTGGAGCAACCTCGGGAGTTGGAGTGGCTGCCGAGGCACCAGCAGTGTCGGTTACCGGCTTCTCAGAAGTCTCGGTTACCGGCTTCTCTGAAGCGTCGGTCGCAGCCGGCTTGACAATGTCGGTTGCTCGGCGGCAGAAGTGTCGGCAGCCCGGCAGTGGAAGTCTCGGTTGCGCTGGCAGCAGCAGTCTCGGTCGCTCCGGCAGTGGCAGCGTCGAGAGTCTCGGCCTCGATCTCCTCATCAACGTCATCTTCTTCTTCGCCCTCTTCATCATCCTGGTCCTCTTCTTCGTCATCCGAGTAGGCGGGACCCGGGATGAAGTGTCGGGTGGGAGCAACTGGCCATGAATTTGGCTGCATCTTTGCGGCTCTCTATAATGTCGGATCGGAGGTCCATTTGGAGCCTTGGCGCAGGGAGCGCACGGCGTTGAGATTGATGGACTCGTACCAGGAGAGCACAAAGGTCAGTGCTTGATCAGCTCCGGCACGAGCTGCTGAGGATCTCCACTCTCGGATCCTGGCCTCGGCCCCCGTCAGACACTTGGACAGTTCTTCAATGCTAGAAGGAGTTGGAGATCCTGGCCATAAAGCTCGGTAAGCTTTGATACCGGCATCAAGAAGGTCCAGGCCAATGGCCTTCAAAGGAGAGATGCGGCATTCAGAGCAGTCAAGTAATCTTCCATATCCCATTCCTCCGGGATTGGGCCAGCCTCGGCTCTCTTCGCTCGTGCCTTGCGCACAGTGTTGAGTGCAGCAGCCTTGGAGTGGGCGAAGTGATCTGAAGACAGAAAAGCTATCACCAAATTGAGTTATATACCGGCATATCTTAATGTCGGCGCAAGTAATGAAAGCAAAAGGAAAGGATAAAGAAACTTACAGTCCATCTCCTTGTTCAGCCGGGTGAGCTCGCGGAGCCAGATGTCGGATTTTGCCTTGAGGGCATCCAGTTCTCCTTGAGCCGAGGTAGCGCGAACCTCGGACGCTGCGAGCGTTTCCTTGTGCTTCTGAGCAGCTTCCTCCTTTTGCATCAGGGCCTGCTCAATGCCGGTTTTTCACCCTGGACCCGGGCAAGCTCCTCCTGGAGCCGAGACACTTCTTGCCGTTCCTTCTGAAGGGCAGTGGCGTGCGCTTTCCTTGTTCTTCAGCGTCTCCTGAAGTTGCTTGTGGGACCTCTTGAGCTTGTTGTGGTCCAGAAGCAACTTCCGAAACACCGTGGTCCGAGCATTGGTGCAATCCTGAAAAGGGCAAAGAGTTAGTGCGGTTAGTTAAGATTCATGCCGAGTAAAGCTGAGTGTCGGATTTCTTAAAGATTCCTGCCGAGTAAAACTCGACAAGAATCTCGGGGACTGGATGTCGGATTTTTGAAGATCCTAAGTGTCGGATTTCTTGAAGATCCGAAGTGTCGGATTTTCTGAGTTAATGATGAAAATTTGTGAAGATTCGCGCTGAGTGATCTTTACTCGGGCGAGCACAGGTCACTCAACCCGAATCTCGGGGACTGGGGATTGTGTATGTTTATCATCTATGGCAAGGAAAATAAAAGTTTGGCTGAGGAAAATACCTCGGCAAGCTTGCTGGCTCGAAGGGTCGAGACTTGCAAATTGTGCATGGCCTGAGCAAGTGCACTGGGGCCAGCTGGATGAGGAATGACCGGGTGCGCGGAGGAGACCTCGCTTGTGTCGGCAGCGTTCCAGTCCATGTGATATTGCTTCTCCGAGCCTAAGCTGTGTCCACTCTGAGTTTGGAGCTGGGGTAAAACCCAGCTGCGCTGGCAACTCGGGAGACAGAAGTGGTGAGAGCTGGTGCTCCGGGGTAGTGGTTGGAGTCAACACCACTTGTCTCTCCGGGTTGGCAAGCTGTTTCCCGGTGGCTGCTTGGCTATGTGTCGGCTTGGCAAGTGGAGTAGCTTTCCGAGTTGTTAACTCGGTGGACTTGGTGGGGGACTTGGTGGTGGACCTCGGCCGGGGCGGCTGCTTTGGCTGCTGCTGGTGCTGTTGAGGTTGTTGCTGTCCTTGGTGCTGTTGAGGTGCTGCTGTGTGTTGCTGTTGCTGCTGCTGCTGTTGTTGTTGTGTTGCTGTTGTTGCGGTTGTGGCTGTGGTGGTGGTTGCTGTGCGCCCGAGGTCACCGAAGTGTCGGCCCGCGGGGTGTCGGTTTCCGTGGTGGGGGCACCGGAGCCATCATCTTGGTCGAGGATCACAACCTCGGGAATGACAGTTGAGGTGGCGGGTGCCCCGGAGTCACGGGCCGAGGTTCGGCTGTACTCGGAAGGGGCGAGCGCATAGAAGAGGCGCTCTGCTCAACTTCAAGGGGGGCACTGCGTCAAACAAGAAAAATGTTATGTCGGGAAAAAGTTATCCCGGCAGAAGGAAAAAAGGAAGTAACTTGTGTCGGCAAAGATATCTTACCCTTCAGTAACTGGCGGTCTTCTTGCCCTTCCTCGGCTTGACCGCTCCTCTCTTCTGTCGCTTCGCCTGCGGCGCGGCTGGATCCGAGGATGTGGAGGTTCCGGTTTTCGAGGTACCGGTCTGCGCGCTTGCGAGATGCCACTTGTTTGCCCGAGGTAGCAGGGCGTGCACTCGGGGCAGAGCCACCCGGGTTAGTTGATGCCGGGGCTGGGGAGCAAAGGCGATGGGACGAGCGTCAATTACCTCTAGCATTTCGCAATCATCATCATCCGACCAATCTCGGATTGAGCTCGGGCTCGAGGCTTACCCGGGTAGGGGCGCCAGCTCTCGGTATTGGCAGCTGATCCTCGTCACCGGTCTTCTACCTCGGCGACGTCCGGGGCAGGGATATCTTGGCCCCATTTGGCGGAGGGATCCTCTCCATCTTCAGTCTTCTGCCGGGTAAACCTCTGCAAGCCAGAAGCAGTAAAACCGAGTTACTTTATGTGCGGATTAGGGACCGGCATAAAAGTTACCTCGGTAGGAAAAGTATGTCGGTGTAAGTTGCAAGGTTACTTACTTGATCCGGAAGCCGAGTTCTGTTATGAGGTTCAGACCCCATTCCCATTCCTCGGTCATCACCGTGCGGGCAATTGCCTTGACACGTCTTCTGATCTCGGCTTTGCTCAGCTCGTGGGTGCTGATCCGAGTTGGATCATACTGGCCACTCATGTGGCAGATCTTGTGAACTCGGTCTTGGAGGGGGGAAACTCGGCGGCTGATGAAGGTCCTCAGGAGATCATCGCTTGTTAGCCTGCCTTCACCAGCTCCTCCACGACCTTGTGGATCTGGTTGATCTCGATGTTCAGGTCCTTCGGGTTGAGGGACCAGTTGAACTGTTCAGTGGGGGTGGCGATGTTGAATAGCGGCAGGTTCAGATAATCAGCATTGTCTGGGCTGTCCGGGTTCTTCACGTAGAAGAACGTGCGCTGCCATTTCCGGCATGACTCCAGCCCTTGAATCCGAGGTAAGACGGAACCCTTCCGAGGTATGATGGTAGCAGCTCCGCACGGGGTCATCTCCTTGGGCAGTTCTTGTTCTCCGGATCCGGGACACTTTGCTTCCGGAGTTGGAAGTACTTGGCCCAGAGCTCTACCGTGGGCCAAAGTCCGAGGTATCCCTCGGAGAAAGAGACACACGCAGAGAGCGTGGTAATGGCGTTGGCTGGAAGGTGGTGAGGTTGAAGCCGGAACCGATCCAAGAAGGACCGGAAGAACTCGCTCGCCGGGAGTCCAAAGCCGCGCTCGAAGTGCGCGACGAAGACCACGCGCTCGCCGGTTTTCAGCTTCGGCTCGGCCTCTTTGCCGGGAACCCGGCATATAACTTGTGCCGGAATGCGTTTGGTCCGGACTAGCCAGTCTATCTCGTCCTGTTTTACATCGGAACCCTCCCACCCGGCGCGCTCTCCCTCAACGATATCCTCGGCAGGTTCCGGGGTATTGCTGGTTGACATCTCGGAAGAGATCTGCAAAAGAGACACAGAAGAACCGAGATAAGTGTCTCGGAGTATGTGTGCAATAGAGGAACCGAGATAGGTATCTCGGAACATTTGGGCAACGTAGGAAAAGTGCATAAGTGGCGGGAAACACGTTTCTGTGGCTAAGTGTTTGATGGAAAGATCTACGAGGAAAAATAAATAGAAGATAAATACAAGAGCTTGTGGGTTGAGACTTGTGAAAACCCGCGGAGAAACTATCGCAAGATTGCTAAGAAGCACGGTGAAGAAGATCTAAAAGGGATCTAAGTAATTAGGGGCAATGGCATCTACGGAGGAGAGAACAAGGCCGTCGCGGAAGATGAGCAAAGTTCGCCGGAGAGGATGAACGTGTTCATCGGAGAGGATGAACACTTTCATCGGCGATGGCAAGGGCGAGAACTTACCGGAGATTGCGACGGCGGTGCGAGGCGAAGAGGCGCGGGGCTTGCCGGAGTTGCGCTTGTCCGGTGGCGGCGCGAGGTGCTCCGGTGGGCGGTGGCGCGCGAGATCCGGCGTCGTGCGGTGGTGGTGCTCACTGCGCGGCGGCGGCAATGGTGCGGGAGAGAGAGAAGAAGAAGAGGATTGCGAAGAAGACGAGAAGAGGAGCTCGTTCCCCTATTTATGGGCACGGGCCGCGGGCGGTTTCCGTTTTTTACCGCGTGCAGTTACCGCAACGTGCGCGCGGATTACCCGCGCACGATCGGCGCGGTTGCGAGGTTTGCGGCCGCACGATCTGCCGCATCGTGGGCCACAAAGTGGTAACGGTACGCGGCGTGATCGTGTGCGGTTAATGGCGCGGAAATCGAGGAGGCACGCCGCGGTCAAAGGCACTCAAGTGCATAAGCGACGTGACGGCGCGTGACGTGGGCGGCGTGCGTGCAGTGATATGTCTGTCCGCGCACAGGAACCGAAGTAACGCGCAGAGTTTCTCTGCCACGTGCCGTGGAGAGATCCTGGGAGAGATTGTGGGAATCTTTTTGTGTCGGAGAGACCGGCACAAGGGTAAATCTCGGAGGTTGTGGAAAGTTTGGTCTTTGAAGCTTGCAATAAACCGGCATGCGAATGTCGGTTGGTCGAGTTAAGTTGAGTTGGTCGAGAAAGCTTGACTTGCTCTGTCAGCAGAATTCTAGTGTCGGAGAAAACCGACACTGGAGCTTGTGTCGGAATCAGTGGAAGAGGTAGTTCATGGCTTTACGGTTGAACCGACATGGTAATGTCGGATGCTTGTTATGGCAGTTTCGGTTGGTTAAACCTGCTGTGGCCCTTCATCCAAGGCTGCAGGACCGCACCAGCTTCGGGGACTAATGTCGGGGGGCTACCCCGGGTAGGGTCATGGTGTGGTGAAAGCTATGCCCAAGTGTGGGCCAAGTTACAGTAATACCGACTTACCTAGGCTTCAGAGTGGGCTGCAGATGCAAACCGACATAAGCGTACCGAGATACCCCAATCCAGAGGGACCGGGGTACCACGGAGGTGCCCGCCAGCATTGGTCGACCGAGACAAGGGATCCGAGATAACGTAGCCGACATATGTATGTCGGTAACTTGTGTGTTTTCTTATGTGCAGGGAAGGATATTTGAGGAAGGTGGATCTGGCATATCCATGCCGGGTTATCCTTATGTCGGGCAGAGGTCAATGCTCCTGTCATATCCCGTCTGGCACGGGAGCGCCTGACACGGAAGCGCCTGACACGGGGGCGTGCAGGAGACCGAGATGGCAGGCCATCATTCCACCGCTGACTCCGGGTTATCCGGGAACAGACTGCGAGGCAGAGGCATGGGCAGGCCCTGTCTTGTCACTGACCTCGGGCGTACTTTGGAGCAGAGACATGGGACAGGACATGGGCAAGCCACGTCCTGTCCACTATGCAGAGACAATCATGACGTGCAGGCGTGCGTGTCTGCAGTGCCGGTACGGAGAAGTGACCGTTGCTAGTGGGGGTATTCCGGTAACCCGGTTTAGCCTATATATATGCCCTCACCCCCTCCTGCGTGAGGGACGGTGCCCTGAGATACACTTCCCCCATAGCTTTATCTTCTACCTTGTGCTTTGCACCGTTGTTGTGTTACACAGCTCAAGGAGCAAGCTTGTATTTGTGATACCGAGATATATAGAGAGATAGGCAGGAGTAGGGGCTTTACCTCCTCACGAGGGCTCTGAACCTGGGTAGATCCTGGTGTGCTTGTGTGTTCTTCGTGTGCGCTTCTTAGCGCGCTAGCCCTCTCCCGGATCCCACCAGCGTCCATCGGCCCCACACTTTAGCCATCCTATGGCATCTGCCGTGATACCACCACGACACATACAATTGAAGAACAGGTGTCTCCAATCCTCCATCTGATGAGAAGCACACATGATGCAGTCTGAACTGCTCGAGACAGCCCAATGCCTTCGGATCAACTTCTCCTGCGTATTGATTCTGTCATGTAAAATTAGCCAGGCAAAGAACTTGTGCTTGGATTGGCATTTACTTTTCCAAATCGAGCAAGAGGATGTGTCTGTGGGGATATGTTGGAAATGGAGCTTGTACAGTTTGCTTGGCTTAAAAACACCATTCCCTAATGTGCAGACCAAGCATCCCTGGAATTTCCATTCAGACTAGTGCCCTGTAGCAAAACCTGCAACTGCGCATACTCATGATGTGCTTCGATAGACAGTGGAAGATGAAAGCAGTGCAGTTGGTTTTCAGTGCCCATGAACTCAGCTACAGATTGCAATTTGTCAACATCAAAGGAGAATAGCCTTGGAAATTTTTCATCTAGCTTGTCTTGCATCCAGTTGTCAGACCAAAATAGAACAGTGACTCCATTTCCAACCACACATTTAGTAATTGCCCTGTAGGCATCAGACAGTGCAAATACTCCCCTCCACCAAAATGAGCCAGATGTAACCACAGCATGAGGGACAGTGTTGAAATAATAAAATGGTACTGCTCTTCAAATTGCAATAGTGCTTGTTGCAGATTTAGTTGTTTGTTTATAGTTTTTTGGTGAAAAGGAAAGAAATGATCCAATGATGTGATGTTGTTCTATTTATCATAGATAAAACTAAACAAAACAGGATGCTATCAATCTAACTTCGCTCTTTTTGGATGAGAGAGACTTATGTTAAGGCTCCGGTGGTTCTTGATTTTGTATCAGCAATAGTTCAAATTTGAAGATGTTTATTTTATTAGCAACAATTTTCTATTTATGTCAAGGGTGCAATGTTTAGAGATTGGATATTATTTGAGGAAGAGAGCGATATGCATAAAGTTTTTGGATGAGAATAGTATTGACCAAATTGGAGCCTGTTGTCGGAATAATGACATGAGAGGTTGTATGTCGTAAGAAGTTAACTTTTATATCGTAGCTTCATTTTATTTTTGTTAGGAAGAGATAACTCAACCATCAGGATAACAAGGAGCGGTACTATCCTACACATTCAGAGTTGCATACCTCGTGGGCTTCCTTTTATGCTAGCTTATGAGGAGGGGAAAGACATTCTACGAATCGTGGCCATTGTAAAAAAAAATGATAACTGGAATATCGATTTCTTTTATGTTTTGATCTATAGTGATATAAAACATAATTGGAAAATGTGAGTCTACATTCTTGCTTGGTCTATATCAGTTTGCACAGTCCTTTTGAAGGATAGACAGTAAACGGGGTAAAAGTGTACCCGAATCATATCAAATCTCAGCCGAGTGCCAACCAAATCCAACAGTGTGACATGCGTACTTATTTGAATAGGAATTCGTGAAATTGTTCTGCATGGAACTTCTTGAATGGGATTTTAATTAAAATGTGTAGGCTCTTTTCGTTAAATGGGAACCTTGTTTAGTATACAATTTCTTTTGATATTTTTTGAACTAAAAATTTCAGTCTTGTCCGAATTTCAAATATATTGATAAATAGTTGGATCGTGTGTTGCACGTGCATAGCTACTAGTATGATCAAACAACAGAATATGAATAAAACCAAAAATGACATACAGTTGACACATTTAGACATCAATAAATGGTGTTTTTGCTAATGTTCTAATAGTAGTTAGACTCCAAATGTATATGTTTTCATCCCGGTGATGCAAAAATTATATACCATTTGAGGTGGACATCTGTTCACATTATTTTCAGTCGTATAATATGAATGACTAAAACCAAAAATTAAATTTGTAAACATACTAAACACATTGAAGAAGATGCCCTCGCATTTGCAAGGGCCATCGTGCTTGCAACAAAAAAGACTGCAAACATACATGACACACTAATAAACAACAAGAATATTTGGGAGAAAAATAATCAAAACCCATGCAAATGCAAATACTAATAAAAAAGACTTGCTGATGTTGACGTTTTGTGTGATAAAGGTGAAGGTCACGAGTTCAAACTCTAGTGCAGAGAGTATCTTAATGTGCATGACGTATATTTATGCAGAAATAGACTCTCCATGCGACCATGACCATACATATTTAGTTCCTATGGTGCAACATTTCACACTTCAAATAGACGTCTAATGAAATGCTGCAGACACCCCTAAAACAAATGTCTGAAGAAAAGTAACATTAAAGGTTAGCAGAGCAACGTGGACACACTGGCCGGGAGTCATGGCATCCGAAACGAGCTTAATTAATTAGCGCGCCTTGGACGAAGCCTTGCCAGGGACTCCCGCAGTGCCGCCGCCGCCTTTATCTCGGCGAGCTCGGCCTTCACCTCACGCAGTTCCGCCCGCAGCGCTTCGGCATCCCTCAACCTGTCCTCAAGTTCCAGCGCGTAGTCCAGCGAGAACGCCACCTCGTTCGCCGTCTGCGCGACGCATTCGTCGAGACAGCCACCATGCATATGTGCGTCAGTACTCAATACAGATCAACAAATCATGTTCGGATCGGATTCACATGATTTGACGAATCGTAGATTGATAGGTAACTGAATTCACCTGGAGCAGCGAAAGGTAGCTCGAGGCGACGATGTCGGCCGGCCTGGACGCCGCGTGCTCGCGCTGCCGCGAGGGCGTGACAATGCCCTGCAGCAGCCGCCTCGCCGCCATCCAGTCACCCGTGTCCCCGTCGCCGTGGCGCTGCTTCCTCGTCTCCTTGCCATCTCTTTGCGGTGGTGGTCCGTGGCTCCGTGCCTTCCGGAGATGGGGGGCGAAACCCGGTGGGCAAGAGAGGTATTCTAACGCTGAGCTCTCGCCGTTCGCACAGTACTCCGGCAGCTTCCGCTTATTCTTCCCCAACGACGACAGCGTAGGAGGCGACACATCGCAGTCCGGCTCACTCTTCACTGTCATCTCCACCTCCGTGAAGTGCACTGGGGTGTTCTGTACTTCACCTCGAGGAGTCGGCGGCGGTGTCGATGGTGCCCTGATGATCTTGGCCGCGACCATGCTGCTATCGTGTAGATACGTGGTGAGATCGATCGGGGTACCACCACGAGCGCGCAGCAGGTTCGCCGCCACGGCCTTCTCCGGGCCGGTGGGCGCCGGATCAGCGGTGGCGGACCTGAAAGGCTTCCCCCATTGCACGGGGCACGGCCACGGTGCCGACGACGACAGGAAGAAGAACTCCTTCTTCCACCCCTTGTTCCAGGACTTCGTCGGGAGGAAGAGCAAACCGGCGCCGGCGGCGTCCTTGGTGCGGAAAGAGTAGAACATGTGCGGGAACGCGCACAGCAAGAAAAAGTGCCGGAACACGGCCAGCGATGGCGGTGCGCCGGCGGAGTGGGAGAGCACGACGAACCCTGCAAGGACGCGCCAGCCGTTTGGCGCGAGCTGGCCTGGGGCGATGCCGAAGTGGTCGAGCACTGCGCCGAAGAATGGGTGGAGGGGCAAGCGCATCCCGGCCTCCAACGTGTCTACGAACACGCAGACGGACCCTGGCGGCGGCCGCGCCCGCGGGGACCGGTCGCCGGCGAGGACCGGGGTGAAACCACCGGGGATGGAGTACTTCCTGCAGATGGCCCTCAGGGTTTCTCCGCTGCGCACCCATGAGGCGACCCGCCAGGCCGAGACGTCGTACGCGTCATCGGCTATGGTGCGCGGAGCTCGGACGTGGGTGGGCTCGGTGACGAGGTCGTCCGGTGACCAGGAGGAGGAGGATGCCATGGCGCGGGTGCAGTTCAGTGGTGCTCTGCTGCGTCGCTGGTACTTGGTAGGATGGTACCTAACGATACGGCAAGGAAGTGGTGTGGTACTATGGTGTACGCGGGAAAGCAATATGTTCTCACTTCACTATTTTACTTAACACTTTCTTTTACGAATTATTTATACTTAACAGTTTCTTTTACTAATTATTTTACTTAACACTTCAATATGCGACCGATACTATCGAAACAATATCATGGCAGATAGTTATCGAAGCCTACCCGGTACTGTGCAAAATGCATAACCACAACTAGCTTGACTTCCCCATACTATTTGGACCGTCCAACTGCTTTGAGATTCGTGCACGTGGTTTGCACCTCAAACTCGCGGCTTCGGTCATTTTTTGTATGCAGTCATTTTCTTTATTCAGATGCCACTCTTGTCATACTCAATTTTAACTAAATGGAACACCACTAAACATTCATTCCTCACTAAAACATGGAGATTTTTGGAGACCGCAATTTTCTCATATGTATAAGTTTAGGGAATAATGGTTTTCTTTTATTTAGAGCATAATATATCAATTTGATATATGCAATAACAATTTTGCTGAATCTACACATTAACAATAGATTATACATGCATTAACAACAAATTTTCAGATGGATCTATGCATTAATTCTGGAAATATGCATTAACAACAAAATCCTCAGTATATCTGACGAGGTCATGGAATCCAGGTAGGCCGACGAAGGTAGAAGGTGACCCACCCACTCAGCACATTGTGGCCCAGGTCAAGGGTTCGAATCTTAGGCGGGGGTTCGAGCGCACCATTTTGTAGTATAAGACAAGCCAAGATCGCCGAACGAAAACCTCATTGAAGATCTCCATGTGCCAAGATCGGATCTGAAATATCTTGTTAGCATTTAGCATAATTAACCAAATGTAAACCACTCGGCGCCTTGTAACCCTGATATATATCCACCAAGTATATATATAAGTGTACTTGGGGCCTATCGAGCGGTACCAGTTCATTCACATAGTGATGAGGAGGACGCCTACACAGAGGACCCACCTTCGGGGGTCATCTGCATCTCTCATTGGGATTGAGGTGCTCATAATCATCGGTGAAAATCCCGACGAGGACACGAGGCTGGACCTGAAGCTCCTCGCTCATGAGGTCAACACCTCCGACACCTTCGCCCCTTCGACCTTGCTATGGTCAGAGGTCCTAATCACCTATTCACCTTCAATCAGAGCTATCTCCCGGACAGGTCCCGCACGTAGGGCATCTGACTTGTCCTTCAATCAGAGCTATATCCCGCACGTAGGGTGGCAGCAACATCAACTTCCTGTGCATCAACCCCTTGGACATACTCAAGATCTCACGATCGCGCAATCGGCCGAACACCAAGACCCTCCACGATTTCTTTTCCGGGAGTAGGGTCCGTCCGCTCGGCGTCATCAACCTCGACATCACGTTCGGTAGTCGATAGACCGGACAACTTCCGAACTGAGAGTCTTGACTTCATGGTGGCCGCACAGCTGAGCTCGTACCACGCCATCCTTGGCTGGCCTTTCTTAGCCAAATTCATGGTCGGCTGCACGCCTGAGACCTCCTCTATTGAGAAGAGGCAGGCATAACTGAGCAAAGGCACAAGTGATCTGCGCCCTTTGGTTTCGGATCTAGTTATGGACTTTGGAGCGCTCTGTAAGCCTTATGGGCAGCATACAAATTGATGGAAGTGAACTCACGATAGGAACACCTCTTGATTGGAATTGCCGCTACTAGATCAAACTCCATAGCTCTGATTCCATCATCCCTGACCTGGTTGCAGCCAAGCTAATGAGAGAACGGTCTTAAATCCATCGAACATGAAGACATGCATATCTTTGACTTTAGATGTATTCGAGAAATACACCAACATTTCTTTTTTTACCACAAAAATACACCAACATTTTTACATACATCAACGCCCTCTTTTGGATCTAAAATTTGATCCAGCGATTGATTATCATGGGGGAAAATAGAATTATTTATACATAGATGGCTGACACTTCACATGCAACCTATCTTCCCCCATGAAAACCTCTTTATGGTTTGTGTTTGGTTGGAAGGTTTTCAACAAATATTCCCTCCCCAAACTTAAACAGCGCAAGTGACACACGACGGTGGGTTATGACAGTGGCACAATCTTAGACGAAAACTAGTTAGGTTGTGCAAAGACGGTGCGGTGGAGGCATGTAGAGCTCACTTGAGAGGAACAAAGAGTATAGAAGCATCGGCTAGATTTATAATGGTTGCATTCATGTTAGGTTATGCATGGATGATGGCAGGAAACAAGACGAGGTAGGGCGTGGCAACGACGGTAGGGAAGGAGGAAGTGTTGAGGAGAATCCCGTTGGGGTTGAGTTTACATAGGAAATGCAGGTGGAGGGAGGGAAAGCGACATTGCTGGATACCGATCCGATGCATGTGCTAAGAGGGAGGGCGGTGGCGGGGATGAATGAAGTGGAGAGAAGAAATCATATTAGGGTTGTTTTATGAAGAAATCATATTCGGGTTAGTTTATTACATGGGGACCTAAAGGGGAGGAACATTGTTGGATATAGATCCAATGGATGTGCTAGGAAGGAGTAGCGGTGGCGGGGAGAAAAAATTATAAGAAGAAAACATATTATGGTGAGTTTATTGCATAGGTATCGGCAGGGAAGCAACATATCAAAAGGTAGTACCAAACTTTTGACATTCATCTGTAGAAAGTTTACGTGGGACATATAGCAACTTTAATCAAGAGACGCCACTATTTTCGATGTTACAGTATAATCATCCTAAGAAGCCTCTTATTTGGCCAAAACAAAAATGAGGTGACACTAGAAAAGGAACGAACGTGAATCATTTGATCTTGCATGACAACGCAAGAATTTTGGCATTATACTTCTCACAACAACAACAAAAAAACCACTTGAAGATATATCGCGTCAATGTCAAATGTGCCAAATCTTATCAGGTGTGAATGATAAAAGAACAAAATTGCTGGATCAGGGACTGCACCAATCTTGGCGCAAATCTACCCTCTTCCTCCCTCCGTTATCCATTCAGGCACTCCCGACCACTCCGCAGACCTGCTCCAATGGCGCTGTCCCGGACGGCGCCCGCCAACTCCTCCTGCTTCCACCCCCGCGCCCTCGCCAGCCCGGCCTCCTCTCTCAGGTCAGCCTCCTCCTCCGCCTCCCCGTATCCATCCGCACCCTCCTCTTCTCCCCTAAACCTTAGCTAACCCGCTTCCCATCCTCTCCCATCTGTCTCTGTTTCCCCTTTTGCAGCGTGGGCACCAAGGTCTTCGTCGGGTTGAAGGCACAGACCAGGCTCGGTGAGCGCAAAATCAAAATGAACCGTTCCAATTTACCCTGGGTTCGTTTTCCGGAGGTTAATTTTTGTTTTGGGTTTTGGAAATGCTGCCGCAGGCTCGTCGGAGTCGTCGTGCCCCAATGTCAACGCCCGATTCTACACCGCCGTCAACCGGAGGGTCTCCCTGGGGTACATGCTCTCTAATCTTTGTGTAGTTATGCGTAGCCTGTTTTTGCTTGTGGTATCAATATGATTGTGTTTGCTACTTAAGTTAAGGTGCTATGTTCAGTCCCCATTTTCGGTTGTAGTTAGCTACTTTGCCTGGCTAGTTCACGTAATTGGCGGTTGTGGTTTGCATCGAAATACTTGTAGGCTTTGTTATCATGTAAACGGATGCATTTGAGTTTCGAGTGGGTTGAGTGCCTCACTACATTGGTGATCTTTACTAGCATTTTCGATGGATATGGGATATATAGAATATGTTGTTTGTTTCATCAAAGAAATGCTTCATTTGTTATTGTATCGTTCTAGCTAGAATCTGCATAAATTGCCGGAAATGTTAGCGTTTGTGGTAGCCAATTATATCAGAAAAAATTGCTGTGGTTCAGTGGGCACAGTTATTCCCTTAAGTATCTCAGTCTACTCCTATTTACACTAATAGGTTATCAAACAAGAGGGCTACCAGGGCACGTATTTCAATGATGCCTGTCGGTACACCGCGGGTACCTTACAGAACACCTGGCGAAGGAACCTGGCAGTGGCTTGACATATGGAATGCTTTAGTAAGACCTCACAATATGTAATGCAAATGCTTAAGTCCTTTGCACCGGCAACTAATTTGGATATTCCATATGCAGTATCGTGAACGGATTATCTTCATTGGGGACACTATAGACGAAGAATTTAGTAACCAAGTATTGGCGAGCATGCTGTATCTTGACAGTGTTGACGACACAAAAAAGATTCTTCTGTACATCAATGGTCCTGGAGGAGATGTAAGAACTTGAAGACATTAGCCTTGTGTTCTTGTTCGTTGGCCTATGTCACTTATGTTTTCTTTTTCTTTTGTCATGCCCTTGTGTCCTGCAAGTGTTTTTGATGTTTTATCATCTTAAATTCGAAAACTAATGTGCTGTCTATATAAATATCTTGAAAACTAAAATTGGGATGAACTGATCATCATAACTTGTTAACTTGTTATGCTTGGCTGTGTGCATCAATTGATGCAGAGGCCAGGGTATGCCCCCTTTTCGGAAGAAAAAAAACTCATCATGCGACATGCAAAGCCCGGCACAAGGGATTGCCAATGCTATTCTGTAGGTTGGGAAGTGCAGGATTCTTTGAACTTTAGCATCTTGTTTGCTGAGCTATATCTATTGTCAACTCAGTCTTAAGCGTTAAAAGTAGTGCAGAAACTTCAAAACTGTATAGTTATGCAATGGAAATACTCATTTTAGAAAAGAGGATCATATTATAGTGTGATCATCTGTAAGGTGTAAGTAAGCAATGACAATATAAAAATATTCCAAAGGTAGCAGCACTAACTGCTTGGAAAACTCACTGTAATTTAAACTTCTTTAAAAGTAACTGGGACATGCACCATTTTGTTAATGAAGAATACAATTAATTAATGCAACAGGAGTATTTTATATTCTGTTTTTAGGTGTATGTCTTATGAATGTGCTTGTTTTGATGTTCCAAAATGGCTTTAAACAGGAAATAGCTAATGTAGAATTTTTCTGATATAGAACACTCGTATCGATAAAATACAAGTCATTAAAATGAAAATACAGAAGCGTATCACCAAATCAACTACCCCCTCTGTCCCCTAATATAAGACGTTTTGGCAAGCTTGATATAAGACGTTTTTGCCAAGCTTGCCAAAACGTCTTACATTAGGGACAGAGGGAGTACTAACTAACCCGTGCCACTTTCTAATTTTGTCTTGGTGAGGCTTTCTAACTTTGGTGTTTGTTAATAATTTGTTGCAGCTTACGCCCTGCATGGCGTTGTATGATACCATGCTAAGCCTAAAAAGTCCTATTGGTACTCATTGCCTGGGCTTTGCATTCAACTTGGCAGGATTTATTCTTGCAGCTGGTCAAAAGGTATTAGTACTATAATACTTGTTTTTCTGTTGTGATGCTTTCTGGATTTTTTTTGGTTTTTATGCCCAGTATAATGCTTGTTTTTATACTATTTTATACAATCTAGGGTTCACGTACTGGTATGCCTCTTTGCCGGGTTTCACTTCAGTCACCTGCTGGAGCAGCTCGAGGCCAGGTCTGGGCTTAGCAGAACCTTACTAATCAGTTTACTGTTTAAACTCCCTATTAGTGTACAGCTATGATTGTTATTATTCAAGTGCTTATTGTACACTTCTTTTTCTGTACAGGCTGATGATATAGAAAATGAAGCAAATGAACTTAATCGAATCAAGAACTATCTATATGGCAAGTTAGCAGAGCACACAGGTCATTCAGTGGAAAAGGTAAGCATTTTCTGTTGATGCTCTTGTTACTTCGTTCTTCATCAACTGCTAGGCTGATACTATAGCTTAGCTTTCAGTTACTATGGAAACACCTTTTGGTGTGCCCTGCTTACTTTCACAATGCCTATGGCTTTGATATTTCTTCTTATTTATTATTTTCATATATCGTACTAAAATTCTGTTTTGAAAAAATATATTGTAGTAGATAAAAATTCTGTTGTACAGTACCATCTTTGTACTTTCCCTACATTTGCAATATTCACATGATTCAGCATGGTGGGTCTATCTCTGCAAACTGAAATCCTAAGCATCCCCCTTGTCTCAAGCATTTCCTTATTTTGTCAGGTTCATGAGGACCTATCCAGGGTGAAGCGCTTCGATGCTGAAGGGGCCCTCGATACGGAATCATCGACCGTATCGTCAGGCCTTCCCGGATCAAGAAAGAGGGTGGCTCGTCCACCGGTCAGAAGAAGGATCTGCGGAATCTGGGACTTGGCTAATAAGTGGATTTTAGCTAGTGTATCAGAATTAGTCCTAGACTGCCCACTGTTTTCCACGTTTGGTCTCGCATTGAAATCTCGATGCTTCCTTTGATTCGTTCGTGTGGAGATCTGTGATTTTGTAGTTTGTTTCTTCCAGTGCCCCCTAGTCTTTTAAGACAGAGCAATAGCATGCAGAACCTATACAGACGGCAGTTTCTTCTGTCTTTTGTTTTGTTTTTTGTTACGTACTGAGAATCGTGGCACGCATTTTCTAATTCCATTCGAGAATGTGGTCGGATCAATGTTGTTCTGTCTGAATCTCTGCAGGAAGGTTTGCTGTGGCCCTGCGATACGCTAAGTGCATGCCAACTGCCATTCTCAGTATAGAACTCAAGTAGTGAAGAAGGCTTAGCTGTAAGATGTCCCAATGATTTGTTTCAGGAACACAGATGTCCCAATGATTATGTCAGGTGCCCACGATTGGTGGTCAATCTTTGACAACAGCCTGAAGGATCGTCATTTGGGGCAACGAGGAGGCAGGAGCTGGAGCTGGAGCTGGAGCTGGAGCTATCGTCGGAGCAAACAGTGATGGCCGGTGAGGAACGCGCAGCTTATTTTAATCCGGGTGGAATGATGAGTGGTTGCTGGTTGTTGGGCCGGTCACAGGTTGCAAAAAACGCATGCTCGGGCGGGCCTGCAGGTAACGCACGTCCGGGCCACGGCGTTGGACGCAGAGAGAGAGCTCGGGGATGGCCGGGCCGGCGAGGAGGCGTGTGGCAGAAACGTGCACAGGCGCGCACGATCGCGGCGGTGACAGTGGTGATCGGGGGGCTTCCTCTGGCATTGGTGGTGGTCGTCGCGTAGCACGCGATCGAGGTATATATGCACAGTCTGCAGGGAGGGGAGGGATATGGATCGATGGATGGAAACGACAGCACTTGTCTGGTCACGCAGACGCAGTGCACGCACTCGGGTCTGCAGTATGCTCTCTGGGTTATTGCCATGCCCTGATCGCGTCTCTGCCCACGCATCGCACGCACGTCAAAGATTCGGTCGCTCCGCTGCCTGCCCGGCCGTCAAAGGTAAATACTCATCCATTTGCACTTGATCTCAGTGATCAAACATATTTGGTAACAATAAAAGTTATTTGCACGTTACAAAAAACAAAGCTGCACATTTAAGTGCGATTAGGTCGGCGAGTTCTCCCTCCTGGGGCCGTTGGAGGGGTCGGAAGGTGGAGCGGTATGCCATTTAACGCATTGGCAATGAAGTGTCTAGGCGGCGTGGCGCAGCTAGCGGGGTCTCGGCGATGGACGCACGCAGTACTGTGGCGATGTCCGGCGTCCTAACAACGTTGACGACAAGTCTGATAATGTCATTGCATTGGTCCCTCCTGAATATGGGTTGGCGGTAGACGGTGGCGACGACTTATGGAGCGTGCGCATGTGGTGCGCGCTGAGCTG
This sequence comes from Poa pratensis, assembly GCA_947311845.1. Taxonomy (NCBI): domain Eukaryota; kingdom Viridiplantae; phylum Streptophyta; class Magnoliopsida; order Poales; family Poaceae; genus Poa; species Poa pratensis. Next base: position 29,323,042 of record CAMZMU010000082.1, read on the forward strand.
CTGAACCTGTTTGTGCTCCCGGCTCGTCATTGGGCGTGTTGATGAGGTCTCCCGAATTAGATGATGTGCGTAGCTGTGAGGTTAGGACACACGACTCTGATCATGGCCATCCCCTTCATCAAGTTTATAGGTGTTGCAACAGTTGTCGTGAGGAAGGTGGCTTTGGGCTGATGACCGATGTATTTCTTTGTAAATTTTTGATGAATAATATAGTAAAAGGGCAGCAGTGAGGGGCACCGGCACGGCCCGGCGCCGCACCGCACCGATGCTGTAAATTAAGTTCCGGCGTCCCACCTGTATCGCCATGCATCACCTTATCGTTGGTTGTCTCTACGTGCGTAGCTACGAACAGTGGCGGTCGATCGAGACAGAGAGTGGCATGAATGGTATCCCTATTTGACCTGCCGCCTGCATTTCCCTGTGCTCGATCGCTCGCTCTCTAATCAATCCACACACGATTAATGGCCAGCGGCCGGTTATATAACAAAGCTGGGTCAATGCATATGTAGGCCTTCGATCCCTTGAACAATCAATGGACGGTCATCGGCGTCGTTCGAGCTCCAGAATTTCTGCAATGCATGCGTTGCGGTGGCGACGAACAGCCGCTCAAACGATGCATGGAGCAGCAACAGCTTGGGCGCGGAGCACGAGGCAGGCATGAATGCGTGCCGGCGGCGGCGGTGCAGACACGCACGTCGTCGCAGATCGGATCCACATCGATCAGTCTGGCATCTGATCCGACGTACGACGTCGACGCTGCCGCGCGCGCGCGCGCTAGCTCGAGGAGGAAGACGACAGGATCGATCAACGCAACAGCGAGCTACATAGCTTAATGCTAGCTAGCTTGCTCTGGCCGCCGGCCTTGCACGACTGGGCAGCGGATGCGTACGTGCAGATGTGTGTTTGTGTGTGCAGGGAAGGGATAGATGGATCGTCGTCTTCGTCGTCGTCGTCGTCGTCGTCTAGATGGTGCCCGCCCGAAAGTTGAAACTGTAGCCGTCTCTGTTTGCACATAAGAGCTAGCTAGCGTGTGCGGGCGTGCATGCATGCATGGGTACGTGCGTACTAGGTAGGGGTCTGGCCGGGCCGATGGAATGGTTCACTTCATGCATGCACCCCGTCGATCCATCACTCACCGTGGGGTCGACCGGCCATGGACGGCCGGCCAGGTAGGCCTACCGGCGATTCTCTCTCACAAT
>CAMZMU010000082.1:29328458-29454334 GCA_947311845.1 Poa pratensis
CCTCCCGTGTAGCTCCATCTTTTACCTCAAGTTCTCACCATTGTAGCATCATACAGCTCGAGGAGCAGCTTGTACTTGTCACTTTGAGCTATACACTGAGTAGGATAGTGCTGCAGTAGGGGTGTTACCTCCACAAGAGGGCCCCGAAGCAGGGTACATCGTGGTGTGCTTTGTGTTCTTGGTTTCTTGTTTTCGTTCGTGTTCTTGCGGTTCTTGCGTGTTCTTGCTGCACTTCTTGAGTGCATAAACCCTCCCCGGATTCCCCCAACGACCATTCGGCCCCATCTTAGCCATACCTATGGCATCTGCCGTGATCCCACCACGACAGTTGGCGCCCACCGTGGGGCAGATTGAGGCGTTGGAGGGAGTTTACATCCGGACGGGCTCAGGCGAGCGTGTTCTTTCCGGGCTTATCGCCAAGATCGGTGAGTTCACCTTCATCAGCGACAACGCGGGGTGTTTCGCCGGCAAGCCCTTCCCCGAGCATGGCTTCACCATGATGCTGGCAGCTTCGTCACATGTTGCTGTCGAGGTTGTTCGCGGTACCCGGAGCAGGTGCTCGTGGACGACGAAACTCCTCTCCTCGCGGCTTTAGGTCGGCGTATCACTCGCCCCGAGAGCTGCGTGGAGGTGATGATGACCGGTCCGGTTGATGCCGCTGGCAAAGTAGATGCCAGCAAATCCAAGCGGCCGAGGTTGCTAAGGTGAGATCTGCAAAGCCCAGGCTAGAGAAAGAGTGCCTGGCACCCCCGAGCTGCAGGGCCGAGGTGCGACCCTGGTAGAGATAGTGGAGACACTGGCAGACCCAGTAAATCCAGGAGTGGATGTAGTGGTGACTGTGGCCGACCTAGAGGCAAAGCGTGTCCTGTTGCAAAAGGAGGCTGTAGCAATGATACAGCTAGAGATGAGTTCAATAGAGATCTGCGTGAGTACAATGCAGCGAATGGCTTCACCCCGGTAGCAGTTGATACACATAGGGGAGCCGAGGTGCGGCAGAGAGGCAAGGGGCTCAATGATGAGATAAACAGGGAGGCTCGACCTACCACCTCGGTAGGAGTGAGAGTCGCGTGTCGACTGGAAGGCCGGTATAGTTCCCCTGCTAAGAACCTCAGAGCTGCCGAGGCAGGCAGGGCCGAGCTATCCGGGTTGACTGGAGATGCATGGCGTGCGCAGCAGAAGCGAGTCAATGAATTAGTGTATGTAGCTAACCAGCAGAATGAGGCTCTCCGCAGAGCATATGCCGGGGCTGGTGATTCGAGATGGTTTATTCAGCTAGGCCAGTTAGTCAGGTGTCCAAGGGGCAAGCCTCGTCTCCACTCGTCGGAGGAGCCGATCGAGCCCGGAGTGTCACCTCGGGTCAGAACAAGCAGCTGCAGATGTATGATCCGTGTTAGCAGCAAAGCAGAAGGTGGGCCAGGGCAATGCTAGCCGAGCTAAGGGAAACCCCGGCCCAGGTAATGCAAGCCGAGCTAAGGGTAACTCCGGTCAGGGAAATCAGAATGGCGGGCAAGCAGCGTCGGCTGGCCGAGGTAAACCACCTCCGCCCCCGAGGTATCAGCAACAACCCGGCCGCAGGGGCAATATCAGCGAGAGCCGGAGTATGTTCAGCAACCTCAGAATGTCGGTCAAGGCGATGACCGATATGATGATGGAGACTCGGCCATGGCGCGAGCTGGATACCACAGAGTGGATGGGGCGTTGGGACCTCGGATAGGAGGTCGGATGTTAGCTCCAGGCGATGTTCGTAACAAGCTGGATAGAATCTACTTGTCCGAGCAACTGGAGGAGGAAGGCCCTCCTGGTCCGGCGTGTTTTGGACCTCGGATCATGAAGGAGCCACCACCGCCAGTATCTCAGTTCCAGTTAGGTCGGAACACCAAGCCATACAACGGGAGCACCAAGCCGCAAGATTGGCTGACAGATTATGTATCCTCGGTGCACATAGCGGGGGGCAATCGCCGATGGGCGGTCCGGTATCTCCCGCACATGTTGGAAGGTCCAGCTCGGATCTGGCTGAATAATTTGCCGGAGTATAGTATCAACTCCTGGATAGACTTGGAGCTGGCGTTTAACAGCAACTTTGCTAGTACATACAAGAGGCCAAACCGACCTCAGCTCCTGGCAGCATGTAAGCAAGATGATCATGAAACTGACCGAGAATTCTTAACTCGGTGGAGCAATGTTCGGAATTCCTGTGAAGGAGTTGTAGAGGCACAGGCCATTTCCTGGTTTGCAGATGGTTGTCGACATGGCAGCATGCTGTGGCAGAGGCTCCAAAGAGATATGCCGAAATCCCTAGCAGAAACAATCCGGATTGCAGATTCTTATGCTCTGGGTGATCCGATGCAGCCAGCAGCAGAGGCAGTGGCACGTAACAGAAGGAGGGAGCCAATAAACAACCGGCTCGGACCAAGGTGTAATGACCGCCAAGAGTTCGGACAAAAGAGGAGGGAGCCGGACTACCCATACACCTCGAACCAAGTTGCAGCGGTGAACCCGGATCAGCCCGGAGCTGGAGGTGTCCAGAGGCCGAAAATCAATGGTCCGGCATTTAGTCCGAACCCGGAGCCACCCTTGACTTATGAATCAATGATAGATGGTCCTTGCTGTTACCATACGACCGACCCGCGCAAGCCAGCCAACCATTCAACCCGGCAGTGCAGCTGGAACCGCAGAATCAGGAAGAAGGGGCGAAGGCCGGAGGAATCAGAGCAGGACCACCTCAGAGATTTCAGCCGAGGTCCCACCCAAATCTGTCCGGAGCAAATGTTACCCCGATAACCACTGCACCTCCTCCGAGGCCTGCAGCAGCAAGGCCCGTGAATGTTGTGAATGTCCGAGGTAATAACAACAATAATGGTGCCGGACCAAGTCAGCAGTATGAATACCCCGGAAATGACTATAGAGAGGCTCATGCGAGCTATGTGGTCTTTGTGACCGAGCCAACTGACAAGAAGAGTGTGCAGAGGCGTGCCATGGAGGTGAATGCAGTAATGCCGGTGGTGCCGACCTATATGAACTGGTCTGAGCAGGAGATCACTTGGAGCAGGAAAGACACACCTCGGATCATGCCGAGCCCTGGAAAGTATGCCCTGGTGGTAGATCCGACGTTGTGTGGGCCTACAACAATGTGAGGTTTACCCGAGTTCTGGTGGACAATGGCAGTGCCATCAACATCATGTACCGAGACACAATGGTGAAATTGGGCATATCGCCAAATCAGTTGATGCCAAGCAGTTGTACTTTTCATGGGATTGTGCCTGGCGTTTCCTGTGCACCCATGGGCAAGATATGGGTGGATGTAGCATTTGGAACCAAGGATAACTGCCGAGTTGAGAGTATCGAGTTCGAGGTGGTGGACTTGGAGAGTGCATACCATGCATTGCTTGGAAGGCCGGCTCTGGCCAAGTTCATGATTTCCACCCATGTTGCATACCTGAAGATGAAAATGCCAGGGCCTAATGGGATCATATCCATCTCGGGTGACTACAAGCGAGCCATTCAGTGTGCCTCGGCGGGGTCTAATCTGGCCGAGTCTTTGGTGATCGCAGCTGAGAAGAAGAAGCTGCATCAAGTGGTGGCAATGGCGCAGTCAACACAGCTCGGCATGTCCGGACTGATGAGCCCGGACTCAACTGCAGCATTTGAGGTGCCCAAGGAGACCAAGAAGATCCCCATTGACCCGGAGCACCCAGAGCATATGGCCATCATTGGGACCGGGCTGGGCGAGAAATAGGAAGCGAGCTCTGTCACTTCCTCCGTGAGAATCGGGATATCTTTGCATGGTCGGCTAAGGACCTGCCTGGTGTTCCGAGGGAGTTGGCAGAGCACTCTTTATTTGTCAGGCCAGGTGAAACCGGTGAGGCAACCGACCCGTCGTCTCTCAGACGACCGAAGACAAGTGGTGCTGGACGAGCTGGCTAAGTTGCTTGCAGCCGGGTTCATTATGGAGGTGCTGCACCGGACTGGATATCCAATCCGGTCTTGGTGGAAAAGAAGAAAGACGAGCCAGCCGTGGTCAAGGTGTGGCGCATGTGCATTGACTTCACTAACCTCAACAAGGCGTGCCCGAAAGATCCATTTCCATTACCTCGGATTGATCAAGTGATTGATTCCACTGCTGGTTGTGAACTGTTGTCTTTTATCGATGCGTACTCTGGTTTTCACCAGATACCACTGAACCCGAAGGATCAAATAAAGACTGCTTTTATTACCCCGTATGGGGCGTATTGCTATCGTGTCATGTGTTTTGGTCTGAGAAATGCCGGGGCAACTTATCAGAGGTGTATGCAGAAATGCCTGCACTCTCAAATGGGCAAAAATGTGCAAGTGTATGTCGATGATATCGTCATCAAAACTAAGGAGAAACGTACTCTCCTCGAGGATCTCGAGGAGACATTTGTGAATTTGAGAAAATATCGGTTGAAGCTTAACCCGGACAAGTGCACCTTTGGTGTCCCGGCTGGAAAGTTGCTCGGATTCCTGGTGTCTAGCCGAGGTATCGAGGTTAACCCGGCCAAGATCCGAGCTATTGAGAACATGAAGTTACCGAAGTGTTTGAAAGATGTGCAGAAATTCACAGGGTGCCTAGCCTCGTTGAGCCGATTTGTAGGTCGGCTGGAGAAAAAGCCTTACCTTTGTACCAGCTCATGAAGAAAAGTACCGGGTTTACATGGACCCCGCAGGCCGACGTGGCGTTCAATGAGCTGAAAAAGATGTTGTCCACTGCCCCGGTGTTGGCGTCACCATTGCACAATGAGCCGATGTTACTTTACATTGCGGCCACAAACCGAGTTGTAAGTGTGGCAGTGGTGGTGGAGCGCGAAGAAGGTGGCAGGTCGGTGCAGAGACCGGTGTATTACTTGAGCGAGGTGATCTCTACCTCGAAGCAGAATTACCCTCACTACCAGAAGATGACGTATGGTGTCTACCTGGCGGTCAAGAAGTTGAAGCATTATTTCCAGGAGCATCCCATGACGGTGGTGTGCGAAGCTCCAATCTCGGAGATCATCGGGTGCAAAGATGCAACTGGCCGAGTTGCCAAATGGGCGATTGAGGTGTCTCCATATGCACCACATTATGAGAGAAGAGATGCAATTAAATCCCAGGCGTTGCCGGACTTCTTTTGTGATTGGGCCGAGATGCAGTATGAGCCACCCAGGCCGGACTATAATTATTGGAAAATGCATTTTGATGGGTCCAAGACAAAGATCGGGCTGGGGGCTGGAATAGTCCTCACCTCGCCGAAGCGAGATCAGCTGAAATACGTGCTGCAGATTCATTTCTCAGCATCAAACAATGTGGCGGAGTATGAGGCCTTAATCCATGGCCTCAATGTGGCGAAGGAGATCGGTATCCGGCGTGTAGAGTGCTTCGGCGATTCCGACCTGGTGGTGCAACAATCTTCTGGAACTTGGGATGCTCTGGATGCCAACATGGCGTTATATCGGTTCCATGTGCAAAAGATATCCGGGTTCTTTGAAGGGTGTGAGTACAGGCATATACCTCGGGCAGAAAATGATGCTGCCGACGTGTTGTCAAAGCTCGGTTCATCGAAAGAGGCAGTACCACCAGGGGTAGCCCTGAATCACTTGAGAACTCCTTCAATCAAACCTTCTCCTGAATCCGAATCTATTTTCATCCCGGCGGAGCAAGAGCCCGGACCTGTTCCAATGGAGGTAGACGTCGGGTGCGTTTGGTCGGACCCGGGGACTGCGTGGCAGAGCTCGGGGACTGCGCACCGAACCTCGGGGACTGCTCATCAAGACTCGGGGACTGGTCGCAGGATGGTGGAGGAAATAATGGAGGAGATTATGGTGGCCGAACCAATGGAGGTGGACGAGAATTTTTTCCTTTGCACCCAGTGCCGGAGTGGGCGGAGCAAATCATGAAGTTCATAACGGAGGGAAGCTTGCCAAGTGACACAACCGAGGCTAGGAGAATCAAAGGAGGGCAAGGCGTACACCATCATCAACAAGGAGCTCTATAAAAGAAGCGTAACCGAGGTGTTGCAACGGTGTGTCGAGCCAGCTGAAGGCAAGGAGATGCTTTTGGAGATCCACCAAGGAGAGTGTGGTCATCATTGCAGCACAAGAGCTCTGGTGGCCAAGGTGTTCAGGCATGGGTTCTATTGGCCCACTGCTCTTGCTGATGCAGAGGCCATAGTCCGGAGATGTGAAGGATGCCAAAGGTTTGCCAAGCAAACGCATATGCCAGCCTCGGCGCTCAAAACAATTCCTATCACTTGGCCGTTTGCGGTATGGTGTTTGGATATGGTGGGAGAGTTCAAACCAGCCCGAGGTAACATGACGCACATACTGGTGATGGTGGACAAGTTCACCAAGTGGATCGAGGTGAAACCAATCCGGAAGTTGGATGGTCATTCAGCAGTGACTTTTTGAAGGAGATCATTCTGCGATATGGGTACCCCCATAGCATTATCTCGGACAACGGCACGAACTTTGCTGTTGGAGAATTTGCTCGGTTTTGCATGAACAAGGGAATCCGGCTGGACATAGCCTCGGTGGCACACCCGGAGTCTAATGGACAAGTGGAAAGATCAAATGCTCTAGTGTTGGCCGGCATCAAGGCTCGGCTCATTGAACCACTGCTGAAAAACGGGGTGTTGGATAGATGAGATACCAGCAGTACTGTGGGGTCTAAGGACCACGCCAAATCGATCAACTGGCTATACGCCATTTTTTATGGTCTATGGGGCAGAAGCTATGCTACCCACTGACATCGAATATGATGCGCCCAGAGTGGCAATGTACACTGAAGCCGAGGCAAAAGAGGCTCGGGAGGATGCAGTAGATCTGCTTGAGGAAGCTAGAGATTGGCCTCATCTCGGTCAGCAATATAACAAGGTCTCCGACGTTATCATAGCCGGAGTGTCAACCCTCGTGTGTTTCACGAGGGAGATTTGGTGCTGAGGTGGTGCAGCGCAAGAAAGGTCGGCACAAGTTGTCACCTCCATGGGAGGGACCGTTCATTGTGAGCCGAGCTCTGCTCAATGATTCTACTATCTAATAGATGCGCAGGAACCAAGGGAAGATGGGCTGGACAACCCCGGATCAGAGGTCAGGCGACCATGGAATATAGCTACTCCGACCTTTCTACTCATGAAGGCGCAATGTATGTACCTCGGTTAATCCTTAATGAAATGTCGGCACTCCGAGGTTGAAGCTCGGGGACTGCCTCGCTCTTGTGCTTGTGTTTTATTTCTGTTTGTCAATTTCGTTCATATGCCGAACTATTTTGAACCTCGTCTCAAACTTCAAGTAATGTATGCTGTGTAACTAATCTTGTGACTCGACTGACGAACGCCGAAATGGTAGTCAAGAGCAAAGATGAAAAAACGTGGGAAACATGAAAATGGACTCGGGGACTCGGTCCAAAAATATAGTTCGGCATGTGTCGTTTACTAACCCCTGTCTTTACCTTTCGTTTATGTCGGATGATTTTGAAACACACCTCGACATTTGCTAAGTACTGTATGCTATAAACAACAATCTTGTGACTCGACTGTCGAACGCCAAAATGGTAGACAAGAGCAAAGAATGCCAAGTATAGTAAACACGAAAGTGAACTCGGGGACTCGTTCCAAAAGGGTTCGGCATAAATTCTTAGAAAAGCATGGTTCGGATAGCAAGATAATAGTACTGGTAGCAAGGCAAACTACTTAAGGTCTGTTACATCTGCACCCGGCATACCGGGGATTTAATGTTTTGTTGAGACAAGTTCAGGCCTCGGAAAGAAGACCTCGGGCGCAGGAGCCTCGGGCGCAGGAACCTCGGGCGCAGAGAACAACCTCGGTCGCGGAAGCAACCTCGGTTGTTGGAGTGGATGCCGGGGTGTCCGTCACGTCGGGGAGATCACCTCGGTGGCTACGGCTTTGCCGGACTTGCCCTTGGAGTTCGGAGGTTCGTCGAAGCTGAAGTCATCATCAGAGCCTTCAGCCACCTCGGTTGTTTTGCCGGCCTTGCCCTTGGAGCTCTCAGGCTCGTCAAAGTCAATTTCCTCGCCGTCAGAACTTTCTTCACCGGACTCTGCTTCCTCGTCCGAGCTCTCTTCATCCTCAGATAGAGGCGCCCGTCATCAAAGGTCCGGGTGTTTGCATAACTAGCAAAGCGGTCGGCTGCTGCTTGGCGTTTCGCAATGCCATCAGGGGTGGAGTTCCAAGGAGAGCCCCTGCGCAGGGAGGTAACCGTGTGGATCTCAACATCTTCATACCAGGACAGCACGAACACCAGGGCCTTGTCCGCTCCAGCCCGAGCTGATGAGCATCTCCACTCCCGAAGTCTAGCCTCGGCTCCTTTCAGCTTCGTGGCGAGCTCGTCGATGCAAGTGGGAGTCTTGACCTTGGGCCAGAGGGCACGGTGGACCTCGATGGCAGCATCAACCAGCTTGGTTCCAATGGCCCGGAGCGGCCTGATCCGAGCATTAAGGGCAACAAGGTGGTCCTGGATATCCCAGCTTTCGCTGAGGGTTTCTGTCTCAGCCCTCTTTGCCCGAGCTGCTTGAACTTCGCGGATAGCCTTGTCCTTGGAGTGCTCGAAGTTCTCTGAAGAAGACAAAAAGGCTGTCGCTGAAATAAGGCATACGGTGGCACGGGGTGTAGGTCGGCAGAAAATAAGGAAAAGGGGAAAGAAACTTACTGTCCATTTGGTGATTAATCCGAGCGAGCTCGGACAACCAGCTTTTCGAGATAGCTCGGAGGGCGTAAGTTCGGCTTCGGCCGAGGTGGCGCGGCTCTCCAGGGTCTTGGCAAGCTCTTGCTGCTGTTCGGCGGCCTGGTCTTTGACCTTCATAGCGTCCTCCACAGCAGTTTGGCTTCATTAGCCCGGTTCAGCTCTTGTTGCAGCCGAGCTATTTCATCTCGGCTGTCTTCAACTTGGAGGCGTAATCTTTGTCGCTCTGCTCCTTGCGGATAGAAGAGTCCGGTGAGACTTCTTCATCTGTTGTGATCCAGCAGGAGGTTCTTGAAGATCTTGTCCGAGCATTGTTGCACTCCTGAAAAAATAGAGAGATCAGTTCGAGAAATCCGAGGTATTTCTAGCACCCGAGGCCCAATTGAGTCCCGGGGACTTGGCATTGGCCTCGGGGACTCAGCATGGGAGAAATGACAAGTTTTTGAGATTCAAGCCGAGCAATTTTAACTCGGTGGAGTGTCAATTGCTCAACCCGAATCTCGGGGACTGGGAATAGTGTATGTTTGTCATTTGGTTTCAAAGGAAGAAAGAGAGTTGCGTAAAGAAACTTACCGAGGCCTTCTTGCTGCAATCAAGGACCGCAGTCTGCATGTTGTAGATGGACTGGAGCACGGCGCTAGGTCCAACTGGATGCTCAGAGCTCGGGTTAGAGGAGACCTCGGCAGTCAGCCGAGTTCCAGTCCATGTCATAGTGCTTCTCCGAGCCTAAGCTGTTCCCGCTCTTGGTCCGGAGTTGCCCGACCTCCCAGCTGCTGATGTTCGGCTGGATGGTAGCAGCGAAAGAGCTCGGGAGGTGGCGACCTGAGAGCTCGAGGGCGCGGTCTTGGTCAAGGTGGACTCGGCGCAGAAGCGGGAACATGCGGCACCAGTTGGGTGCTCGCAGCCTTGGGGCCCGGTGGCGGTGGCGGCATTGGAGTTTGCTGTGGCTGTTTGGGGGGCTCAACAACTGGAGCTGAATCTTTCTTCTGCTTCTTCTGCTGCTGTTGCTGCTGGTTGCGCGCAGCTTGAGACTTGGGGGAGAGCCGAGGCTCCTGCACGGTCTTAGCCGGAGTCTTGGCGCGATCTGTCTCCGCATCCTTCTGAGGAGGCGGAGGAGTCTGATCTCGGCGGGGAGCAGAGTGCCCCAGGCCGGAGTCAGAGCTCGGCGGTGGAAGTTCGGCGGAGGAGACACGCACCGGGGAGGAGATGGTCTTCTCCGGGCTGAGGTCAATGGACCGTTCTGGAGGAGAGGCTCTGGCGGGGCTGCCGAGGTTAACCTCGACCTCGGTTGTCTGAGCTTCAACCACTGGAGGCAGTGGTGAGTGTATCGAGCTGTGGCTCTGCTTGATCTGCCGAGCCGGGCTAGACGAAAAAGAAAAGATTAAGTTAGAGTATAAAAAACTTAACCTCGGAACAGCGTGAAAGGTAAAAAGGAGCAAGGTGACTTACGCATCTTCCTCCACGGGGCCTCGCTTCTTGTGCCTCGCCGAGGTCTTCTTGGCACGCTTGGCTTTGGGCGCCGCAGTCTCCGAGGTCTTGGAAGCCTCGGCATCCGAGGTACCAGGTCCTGAGCGCTTCCGGGAAGCTGCAGACGCTGGATGAAAGTTCTTATATGTTGGAGGAGCATATGAAATGGGAATAACGTTGACAGGTTCCAGAATTTGGCAATCGTCATCGTCATCATCGGGCCAATCCTGGATGGACGAACGAACTGGTGGGCGGTGCGAGGTGAAACCACGAGTCTTACCCGAGGTGGCCTTGGGAATGGGGAGGTGATCCTCATTGTCCGGATCTTCAACCTCGGCGGCGGCCGGGACAGGCAGGTCGGGAGTCCACTCCTTAGAAGAAAGGGGGCCATCCTCGATTTCCTGTCGAGTGAACTTCTGCAGAGGTGGCAAGGTAAAACCGAGTTAGCACAAATCAATACAAGGTCGGGGTGAAAATGAAACCGAGGAATATTTTACGTCGGGTAAAGTACACTTACTTGAGCTGGAAGGTGATCTCGGTCATAGGGCTTGACACCCCATTTCCACTTATCGGGCATGGTGGTCTTGGCGATGGCCGGATGCGCCTCTTCACCTCGGAGTCATCAAGTTCAAAGGTGCTGTGCCGAGTGGGGTCGTAGCGGCCACTCATATGGCAGATCTTATGGGCCCGCTCTTGTAAAGGGCTAACTCGGCGGGTGATCATGGTGCGCAAGATGTCATCTGCCCCCGCTTTTCTCCTGGAGGACATCATGGTTTGGTGGATCAGAAGAACCTCGGGAGCGTCGGGTGCAGGCTCATAATCCCAGTTGAGTTGGGCAGCGGGGGTTCCAATGGTGAACTCCGGCAAATTGATGAGGTCTTCGGCGCCCGGGTTCTTCACATAGAAGAAGGAGCGTTGCCATTTGCGGCAGGAGTCCAGGCCCTGATCCGAGGAAACTCAGAAGGCGCCGAGGTGAAATCGAGGCCGCCCCGCAAGCGGTCATCTCCTTGTCCACGACCTTCTTGTTCGGGACGCTTTGCTTCTTGAGCTGGAAGTACTTGTGTGAGATCCTGGCTCAGGGCTTAACATTGATAGAATACTCATATCAATAAGTTGCAACTTCTTTTCCGGAAGCTCATCTGGAAGGAACTCCGAGGTTAAGCGTGCTTGGCCCGGAGCACTCCAAGGATGGGTGACCGACCGGGAACTCGTTCCCGGGTGCGCACAGTGAGGACAAAGTGCGCAGAAAAGACTAGTGTTGATCTGTGGGGCCAGTCTGGAGATCCTAGCGAGCTGCCAGGGGTGACAGGCCCGGCCCGGGGGTGGCCGGGGTGTTACAATTGGTATCAGAGCCGACCCTCGCGGCAACACGGGCGTGTGCGGGTCAGGGGCGCGGACATGTGGAGCATGTGCCGGCACTGGGCGCACAGAAGTGTACCAAGCGGGGAAGTTCCTGACTGGGGGCTGACCGACGAGGGCGTCGGTTCTAAGGGGGGAAGGATGTGAGATCCTGGCTCAGGGCTTAACAGGATTGATAGAATACTCATATCAAAAGTTGCAACTTCTTTCCGGAAAGCTCATCTGGAAGGAACTCCGAGGTTAAGCGTGCTTGGCCCGGAGCACTCCAAGGATGGGTGACCGACCGGGAAACTCGTTCCCGGGTGCGCACGAGTGAGGACAAAGTGCACAGAAAAGACTAGTGTTGATCTGTGGGGCCAGTCTGGAGATCCTAGCGAGCTGCCAGGGGTGACAGGCCCGGCCCGGGGTGGCCGGGGTGTTACAACTTGGCCAAGGACTCGATGCTTGGCCATAGTCCGAGGTAACCCTCGGAAAAGGTCGCGTAGGCCGAAAGTTGGAGGATGGCGTTGGCGGGCAGGTGGTGTGGCTGAAGTCCAAACTTGTTCAAGAAATCCCGAAGAATTCCCGCCGGGAGCCCGAAGCCACGTTCAAAGTGGTCTAGGAAGACGACCCTCTCCCCGGATTCCACCTCGGGTTCGATGTCTCCTTTCTTCGGAATCCGGCAGATGAGTTTAGCCGGGATCCGCCGTGAATCTCGGAGCCATTTGATGTCGACCTCCATGACGTCGGATCCCTCCCAGCTACCTCGTTCTCCAGCGCTCCTTCCTCGCGGCGGGATCCGAGACAGAAGACATGTTGAAGCTTTCCTGCAGAAGAGGGAGGTTCAACCGGGTAAGTACCTCGGACAGTTCAGGATAGCCGGGGTAAAATACCTCGGATCATTCGAGACAGCCGAGCTAAAGAATTTAGGCGGGAAACATGTTTCTACCATGGCGGGATACTAGCAAAGATCTACCGGTGAGCTAAAAAGGGAGATAAATTCGAGTTCGTCAAGGGGCAAACCTAAGAGAACAGCATGGGTGCGTCTGAAATAAATCTAGATGAGATCTAAAATGCACTAAGAGGCTCGAGGGGATCATCCAGTTCATCAAGATCTTAGGGTTCGTCAGGATCCTCGAGTTCATCGAAGGATGAACTCATCCACGGCCATGGAGGGAAGCAAGGAACTCACCGGTGAGGTACCCGAAGAACGCGGAGGATCGGCGATGAGTCAACGGCGCACGGCGCAGTGCGCGTACTCCGGTACGGCGAGGCGCTTGACGGTGATGTGGCGGCGCAAGGCGCGGTGCACGTCACCAGCAGGGCTCGACGGCGGCGCTGGAGGCAGAGGCGCGGAGCAGTGGGCGAGTGGGGAAGAAGAATGAAGGTACCCCTGGGCCCCTATTTATAAGCCACGTGCGGTAACGGCGTGCGGTAACTGCACACCACCGCGCGGTTATCGGAGAAACGTGGGATCGTGTGCGGGCGGCGGAGCGGTTGCGCGGTTGGTGGCTGCACGATCCGCCACATCGTGGCCGCAGAGTGGCAACCGCCAGCCTCGGGTTTCCTGTGGTCAGCGCGAGAATCGAGGAGTCGTGGGCGGTCAGTTGGCCTCGCACTTGAGTACGCAGGTGCGCTGTTTGGTGGGCCGCCGGCTGACGAGGGCGGCGTGTGGTCAGGACCTGTCTTTCAGAGGTCCGGATTTCGAGGTCCGGGCAGAGATTCTCCGCCACGTGCTCGGAAAATCTTGAGGCAAGATTGTGCTGAGTCAAACAGCTCGGAAAGTTCAGATTGCATATCTACCTCGGATTAGATTATGGTTTGTGGGAAGTACCTCGGCGGAGCTATGTTGGAGGTTGGTTTTAGAGGTGGTGCCTTGCTTACTTTGAACCTGCTACGGCCCTCCATCCGAGTCGTAGGACCGCACCAGCTTCGGGGACTAATGTCGGGGGCTACCCCCGGGTAGGGTCAGGCTTGGCATAAAGATGAGTTTAAAGATATGCCGAGGTACGGAAACGGCCGACCTGCTTGGGCCTGGGAGTGTCCGAGCTTCATCTTGACCTGGAGGATACAAAGGCCGACCTATCTTGGCCCAGAGGGATCCGAGGTATCCCGTCGGCCTGGGCCGAGGTTCACTATCCGAGCTATGGTCAGCCGACCTAATACCTCGGTGCTATGGTTTGTATGGTGAGTGCAGGAGAAGCTGTCCGAAGGAAGTAATGTCCGAGGTGGTCAGTTCTTAAGTACAAGACCCGAGGTAAGGAGCGGGAGCAAGACCCGAGCTAACCAAGGCAGGAGGCCGTAGTTCGGGCAGGAGTCAATGCTCCTGTCACTTCTAGCCGGGTACAAGAGCGCCTGACGCGGGAGCGTCTGTCACGGAGCCTGGCAGAGGCGTGCCCCGGGTTCGGCGGGGCTGCATGTCTCTGACCGCTGACCACGCGGGATCTGGGAAAAGGCTACGAGGTAGCTCTGCCAGGCCACGTCCTGTCTCTGTCAGAGGAGACATGCTAGTTCTGCCGTTAGGCAACAGGAGATGGGCAGGCCACGTCTTGTCCCTGACAGAGGTACGGTGGTGACCGGTGCAGAGGCATGGCAACAGTGTTCAGCGAGGGGCACAACGGTAACCCGGTTGGCCTATATAGTGGCTTCACCCCCCTCCTGCTGGAGGGCCCCCGAGGAACTGATCGATCAAGAGAAAAGAAAGAGAGAAAGGAACCTCGGAACACCCGGAAACACCTCGGATCTAGCTCGGAGTGCCATCTTCCTCCCGTGTAGCTCCATCTTTACCTCAAGTTCTCACCATTGTAGCTTCAAACAGCTCGAGGAGCAGCTTGTACTTGTCACTTTGAGCTATACACTAAGGAGGATAGTGCTGCAGTAGGGGTGTTACCTCCACAAGAGGGCCCGAAGCAGGGTACATCGTGGTGTGCTTGGTGTGCTTGGGTTCTTGATTATCGTTCGTGTTCTTGCGGTTTCTTGCGTTTCTTGCGTGTGCACTTCTTGAGTGCATAAACCCTCCCCGGATTCCCCAACGACCATTCGGCCCCATCTTAGCCATACCTATGGCATCTGCCGTGATCCCACCACGACAGGGAGTACATGTTTCATAGAAGAATTAACCAAGCGGGCTAAAACAACGTCTTTCAGCTTACAACACCAATTTGAAAACTAGCCACAACACACGCTACAAACACAACACAAAGGTCACACCTTGCCCAAACACATATTCAAGGCCGTGTCTCGACAAACAAGTCAAAATGGTTGGAGAATTATGATATCAGGGGTAAGTGGTTGCCGGGGAACAAACTCGCTCTGGTTGCAAACACTGGTTGGAGAGACAACTGGCACTACCAGAAAATTAATTCTGCCGAGTGGGGAGTTGTTTGCCGGCAAATCCTGTAGACACGTGGCAGTTTCGTTTGGACCGTCTCTCCATTATTTCACTTTATTTTGCCGGGCAATAAGACAGTCGGTAAACTCTTTGCCGAGTTACCGTTGAAAAATCTTGGTGAATAGACTTTGCCGACGAAAATGCTACGGAGTTTCTTTGCCGAGTGTAATACTTGGTAAAGGATTTGCAGAGTATTTTATTGCCTTTACTGAGTATTTTCCATACTCAGCAAAAAACAGAATTCCAGTAGTGTGGTGGGTGTGGTCGGCGGGCTTGGCGTCGTGGCTTCGGAACCTTAGCGCGCATGGGAGATAATGAGATGTACATGGTCAAAGGATGGGACGACGAGGTGGTTCCATATCGTAGCCAACCGGGTGCAGGAAAGACAACTGTTGCGAGGGAAGTAGGGAGGACCGAGAAAACTGTGTGAACTAATGAGAAAGGTGGAAAAGAAGGGAGATAGCGAGGAAGTCATGTAACTTCTAAATAAACAAATTACATATTTTTTTTAACTATCAGAACAAATTATATACTGTATCTCTTGCGCACTAGATTAATGATTTTTCATAGGACGGTAAACATTTTTAAAATTGGTATAAAAATTTGGAAGGATCAGTAAATAAGGCTCCCTGAGTTAACTGAGCCCATATCGCTGAATTTTGCGGACACCAGTTGCACTCTACTACTCCCTCCGATCCGGAAAAAGTGTCGTCAGCTCTACTATACCAAAGTTGTACTAAATCATCTCTTTTCCAGCGACGGATAAAACGGAACGAAGGGAGTAGAAGGTTTTACATTCGAGATAGTCCCATGTCACATGTTAGCTGTGGGGTTTCTGTGGGCTATTCTTGCCGTATAACACTATAACCCATGTAAATTAGCTGCTCCTGCCCTTTTCTCGAAAAGAAAGTGAACTGAGCCTAACCGTTGACAAACACTTCACTTAAACCATTGATTGAATGTTCGTGGCGTATATGTACGTCAAATGCAGAGGGCGATGGCGATGGTACTCCATGTAATTAGTTAGTGGTCCAGTATTCACGAACGTACGGCTAGATTTTTGGGTCCTGCTCGTTCGGCTTTAATTAGCAAGTCAGATCTCCAGAATATGAATCTGTAACACATGCACGTGTACGCAGCCATCGATCCGTTTAGACCCATCGCAACATTGTAGATTCAGATATCACAGCGAAACACAAATAATTGTGCGAATCAGGGTTAGAGGATGATGTGTATGTCGGACATGGATCCTCTGACGTACGGCACCCCTGCCGTAGGGTCACTGACCTATGGGCCCCACGCCTGGCGGACCCACACGTCAGTCACTCCACTGCAGGGTACGCTACGCCTCAAAATGACTTGCGCTCCTGGCCATGTTTTTCGCGAAAACAAAGTTCGTTATGAAATTTCTATATAGCCCAAAGAGTAGCAGTACACATAATGCTTATCAGTGTGTTCTTCTCACTAACCCACCAACGGGAAACTGACTCAAAATTAACTCCAACAGAAACACCAACCATGTCCGATATAATAGGCCAAATTAGCTTAGCTACAAAGCAATCAAAAGATAGATGGTAACATGTTTCTGGATCAGAGCAAAACAAGCAAGTCTTATCTATGACAGTTCTTCTCTTTGCTAAGTTATCCCTCGTAAGTATTTTGTTATTGGCCAGAAGCCAAACAAAAATATGCAAACGAGGAGGAACACGAAGTTTCCAAACTACATGTGTATGAACAGGATGGACTCCCTGTCATTGACAATAACATAGAAAGAACTGACTCTATAGACCCCAGATGAATGGAACATCCAAATGGGCATGTCAGGTTTAGAGCTCAACTCAATAGTATTGACAAGCTGGACGAACTCAAGCCAATGTTGGTATTGTTCACGGGTGACATTTCTTCTGAAGGTGAGCCTCAACTCACCTTCATGCCAAGCTTGTG
The DNA here is from genome assembly GCA_947311845.1 of Poa pratensis. Classification (NCBI taxonomy): domain Eukaryota; kingdom Viridiplantae; phylum Streptophyta; class Magnoliopsida; order Poales; family Poaceae; genus Poa; species Poa pratensis. The sequence goes on from CAMZMU010000082.1 coordinate 29,345,289, forward strand.
CCATTGTGATCTCTTTTGAAGGTGAGCCTCAATTCACGTATATATGTTTATGGAGGTACACATTTTTGCATGACTAGTGAGATTTGCTAGCGCCCAGGCGCCTCAAATTTTGCCAAATTCTAGCGGATCAGTGGCCTAAAGAGATTATAGGAGATAGAGATCGAGCCCAGGCTGAGATGGGGACACGACGGCCAGCTGTGGCGTCGCCGGGGAGGCCGAGTCTGGAAAGGGCGGGGGAAGGGGACACTACGGCAGGCTGCAGTGTGTTGTGTGCGGGTGTGGGGGCTAGGGGTTCGCCAGCGCTGAAGAAGGGATAGCCGGGAGCGACCACGAACCGACGGTGGAGGTGGCTCACGTAGGACGGGGCGGTGAGGGCGTGGGAGCGTCGTTGGCTCTGGGTGGTGAGAGACGGTGGTTTGGCCGGTGCGGGTGGGTCGGGAGGAGGAAAACCGACTGGTCAGATGGACACCCTTCTTAATATACAGCAAATTCGTACTGCCTTACTCACATAAATTATTCGGATTCCATACTTTTTTTGGAAACATCTAAATTCATACCACCCTCTTATTTTGGGCTAGTTTGGGACAAATAGATTAAAGGATTCTCACATAAATGAGCCAGTTTTAGTTTAGGACATATCGGCGTCTACATTTCAGACTTCTTCACAATATTACACCAAGAGTTTAAATACAAAATATGTAGTGTGTTTTGATTAGACAGATTTCAGTTTGAAACTATATGTGTATGGAGATGATCTAAACTCCACCGAGTGTTGGGTTTAGTACCAGCACCTATATTGATTATTATTTTTGGACGGAAAGGTTTTTTATTAAGCTCAACAAAATTTTACAAAGGCATGCAAGTGTACACAAAGCATTGATGAAATCTGATATTACAAGGATGAGGCACACTCCACAACCAAATTGGAGGCTCCAACCAAATTCCCGCGGCTCCCACAGCAACAAGAATCACAAGATCGAGGCACGCATCCACAACTCAATTGGAGGCTCCTGGCTTGTCTCCGCGGCTTCCAAAGTCACGAAGACCACAACTTCTGTCTAGGGTTCCAATGAACCCAAGAGGTAACAAGATCCGCTAGGGATTGATGGGGGAATCAAAATTGCTTTGATGAAAGTATAGATCTAGATCTCCTCCTTCACTCATCAAAGTTTGAACGTGTTTGGACCAAGGGAGTGGGAGATCTAGTAGTTTGAAGCTTTGAATCGGTGGAGGAGAGAGAATATTAGAAAGCTTAGCCTATTTGGAGAAGAAGTCTAGTTTATATAGTTCTCCAAGAGATGTGGCCATTAGCCGATTTTCTGCGCATGGTCCGTAGTACCGGGCTCTTTGGCCCGGTACTTCCGGCCGGCAGAAAACGGCTAGTCAGCCTTTGTTCAAACCTCCGAGTAGATAGGGTGGCCCCGGTACTACCAGGTGGTACGTGCCAGTACTACTGTGCATATGGTAGTACTGGGCTACTATCGGGGCAACTTCCAGGCAAAACACACCGGGGGCAGAAGCTCCTGGGCTAATGCGGTACTTGGTCCGATACTTGGCCCGAAAGTACTTAACATTGTGGCTCGGTACTACGGGGCAAACACCAGTACTTCCGTTAGTACATAAACAAAGCCTGGGCAGCCCACTCCTCAGGGAAGAGCGGGGCGCGCGGTACTTCTGGGCTCTGGCCCGGTACTTCCGGTACCTGAAGCAAACACTTGCCCAGAGCAGATATGTGAATGACCAAAAGGTGTAGGATGGCTGTGGACGTGTATATATGGTTTGTGCAAATAGACAAGGTCTATTCTGCCCAAACCTCCACAACGGACCCCCGCCCCCTCTTGATAGTACGATTTTGCTATTTACATCAAGAAAGACATAGGAAAACTACGACTTCGCGCTTTATCCTTTTTGAAGGGACGTCCAACAATCATTTGCAAATTAGAGATGTACCTGTAAATCTTTTTGCACACAATTAGACCGCTCATTGTGTTGACAACAAACATCAAAACTAATTAGGGGTAGAATTGTCCTTTCACCTAGCAGCAAGCTTTGCTTGGAAGTGAGCTTTGAAGTTTGAACACCTCCGCCTCTGGGTAGTTCGGGCTCTCTGACGACTAGACCTCTGCGCCCTTCAGTCTTGGTGTGAGCGTGTTGATTAGTCCCCTGTAAAAAACTCTCCCCTCCCCCTCTGTACGTCTGGGTGCATGGTATGCCATCCCCTAGGCCCTGTGCTTCGCTTGCAGGCGCCACCTTTTTTTTGTCCCATCTCCGCTTTTTAATGAAAATTGATTGCAGGTGGGTGATCGCCCCGTTGAACCCTAAAAAAAGTCCGTACTCCTGCGAACGTCAAAGATTGATGCAAAGAAGGGTTGCTAAAGAGAGCATCAAGTTGTGGCCTAATCTACCTGTGATATGTGTTCGAGTGCGAGCGGTCCGGCCTAACTCTTCACACACAAGTCAACGCCTTATCAGTCGAGATTTACTAGAGCCCACAACCAACCAAGACCATAGGGCCAACTCAACCCAAAAGATTGAAACTAAGATTTTTGATGTGGGATTAAAACTAAGATTCTTCACCATCACATAGCGGGCCAAAGGTTCACCGGCTCCCCCGTCGCCATGAAGATATTACATTTTTTACCATGGACCCCTAATGTCGAGTATTTTTTGGCCATCAGAACCCCCCTACCCCACACACACACCCCATCATGCAAAGTTACGAACACTTACCAACACGCGCACGCACACACACACAAACTATAACATACTAATAGCAACGGCATGCCATATCTCTTGTTATTCAAACATTAATCTCTATATATGCCACTTGGAAAGGACCACCCCAAATAGTCAGCTTCGTGTCCCTGATGTCTACGCACGCTTCTATTCCTATAGACAGTGTTGGGCCTCCAAGAGCAGAGGTTTGTAGGACAGCAGCAAGTTTCCCTTAAGTGAATCACCCAAGGTTTATCGAACTCAGTGAGGTAGAGGTCAAAGATATCCCTCTCAAGCAACCCTGCAATTAATATACAAGAAGTCTCTTGTGTCCCCAACACACCCAATACACTTGTCAGATGTATAGGTGCACTAGTTCGGCGAAGAGATAGTGAAATACAAGTGATAGGGATGATTATAAGTAGTAACTGCAATCTGAAATAAAAATGGCAGCAAGCAAACATGTAGCAGAACTTGTTGTAAACGGTGTTTCAATGCTTAGAAACAAGGCCTAGGGATCATACTTTCACTAGTGGACACTCTCAACAATGATCTCATAACTGAATAAGTAAAAGCTACTCTTAAACACTCTCTTGTTGGATAACAAACACCATTCATTGTGTAGGGCTACAAAAGCACACCTCAAGCCGGAGTAAACAAGCGCCACAACGTCATAAAGGAGTCACACACGGTGCACACACTGTCACCTTTACACCGTGGAGAGTACCGGAGTTCATATTAAAGTAACCTATAGAGTGCATAATAGATAAAGAGTAACATCTACATATTCAACTAGATTAGCACAACTGAACACAAGTAAATACTACTCGGGATTATTCTCCTTCTTGATGAAGCAAGAGTACTATGCGTAGGGCTGCAAGAGCACACCTCAAAGTCTGAGTAAACAAACACCACAATTCCCAAGAATAAGCCATGATAAATGTCTAAATTATTCATAGAGTCACACAAGTACCCACACTGTCACCTTGATACCGTGTTGTCACAATGACTCCAGAAACTAGACAAAATCACTTGAGTAGCATAAACATTATTAATGTATTCAGCGATACTAGCAATACACATGATCACATAAAGATCACACCATGTGAGAGAGAGATGAACCACATAGCTACCGGTAGAGCCCTCAGCCTCGGGGGAGAACTACTCCCTCCTCATCATGGGAGTCAGCAGCGGCGATGAAGATGGCGGTGGTGTCGATGGAGATGACTCCGGGGGCAATTCCCCGTCCCGGCGGCGTGCCGGAACAGAGATTCTGTCCCCCGAAACTTGTCGTCGATGGCGGCGGCGCTGCGGAACTCTTCTGGAAATATGACTTCGTGTTTTAGGGTTTTCGCGTCTGAGGCAATATATAGGCGAAGGGGCGGCGTCGGTGGAGTCCCGAGGGGGCCACACCATATGGCGCGCGGTAGGAGGTGGGCCCGCGCCGCCAGGTGGTTTGGCCACCTCCTGGCTCCTCTTCGTCTCTCCTTCGGACTTCGTGTACGTGTTGGAAAAATAGGGACGTGGCCTTTTGTTTCGTGCAATTCCGAGAATATTCGCAGAAGTACTTTTCTGGAACCAAAAACAGCAGAAAACAGGGAACTGGCACTTGGCATCTTGTTAATAGGTTAGTCCCAGAAAATGCATAAAAGTGATATGAAGTGTATATAAAACATGTAGCAATTGGTATAATATAAGCATGGAACATCAGAAATTATGGATACGTTGGAGACGTATCAAGCATCCCCAAGCTTAGTTCTACTCGTCCTCGAGTAGGTAAAACGATAACAACAAATAATTTCTGAGGAGACATGCTTTCACACAATCTTGATCAATATATTGCAAGGCTCATGTCATGAATGAAGTGACTCAAAGCAATGGTCTATAGTTTGCTAACATAGATAAAGAGTAAACAATGAATCATATAAGCAAAAACTTTTCATGAATAGTACTTTCAAGACAAGCATCAAAAAGTTTTGCATAAGAGGTAACTCATAAAGCAATAGATTCAAAGTAAAAGGCATTGAAGCAACACAAAGGATGATTAAGTTTCAGCAATTGCTTTCAACTTGTAACATGTATATCTCATGGATAGTTGTCAACATAAAGCAATATAACAAGTGCAATAAGTAAACATGTAAGAATCAATGCACACAAAGTTGACACAAGTGTTTGCTTCTAAGATAGAAAGGAGTAGGTAAACTGACTCAACATAAAGTAAAAGATAGGCCCTTCGCAGAGGGAAGCAGGGATTAAATCATGTGCTAGAGCTTTTTAAGTTTTCGAAAGCATATAGAGAGCACAAAATAAGTATTTGAGAGGTGTTTGTTGTTGTCAACGAATGGTAGTGGGCACTCTAACCCCCTTGTCAACCAGACTTTCAAGAGCGGCTCCCATGAAGGACGTTATCTCTACCAGCAAGGTAGATCATCCCTCTTCTCTTTTGTTTACACATGTATTTTAGTTTCTTTATAGATGACACTCCTCCCAACCTTTTGCTTACACAAGCCATGGCTAACCGAATCCTCGGGTGCCTTCCAACATTCACATACCATGGAGGAGTGTCTATTTGCAAATTAAGTTGCTTACTGATAAATCAGGGCAAAACATGTGAAGAGAATTATTAATGAAAGTTGTAATTAATTGGGGCTGGGCACCCCGTTGCCAGCTCTTTTTGCAAATTATTGGATAAGCGGATGTATATGCCACTAGTCCATTGGTGAAAGTCTGTCAGAAGTAAATGACAAGATTGAAAGATAAAACACCACATACTTCCTCATGAGCTATAAAACATTGACACAAATAAGGAGTAATAAAGTTTTGAATAGTTTAAAGGTAGCACATGAAATATTTACTTGGAATGGCAGGAAATACCACATAGTAGGTAGGTATGGTGGACACAAATGGCATGGGTTTTGGCTCAAGTTTTGGATGCACGAGAAGCATTCCCTCTCAGTACAGAGTTTAGGCTAGCAAGGTTGTTTGAAGCAAACACAAGTATAAACCGGTACAGCAAGAATCACATAAAAACATATTGCAAGTATTATAAGACTCTACACTGTCTTCCTTGTTGCTCAAACATTTTACCAGAAAATATCTAGACCTTAGAGAGAACAAATATGCATCCCAAGTCTCAACAAGCTCTACGGTAGTTCTCCACTACTAGGCTTTAACTACATGATGCAAGAGCTTAAACATGATCTACTTGAGAGCTCAAAACAATTGCAAAGCATCAAATCGAAACAAGACAATGATCTACAAGAATGCATATGTCTTTTCCAATACCAACTACTACATGTAGCATTTTCTTTCTTCCAAACAAACACCAATCAATTTATTTAAACATAAACTCTCCAAATGATAATATAATGCAGCAAGAGAGTATTTATAAACAAGTGCTAACAGCTCGAAGAGATGCATGAAAAACAGGAGCTAAAAGCACTGCAGTAGCTAGTTAAGAATACTCAACAAATATAAGTGAAGAACATGAGTATTCACATGAAAAAGCGGAGCGTGTCTCTCTCCCACACAAGGATTGCTAGGATCCGAATTTATTCAAACAAAAACAAAAATAAAACACACAGACGCTCCAAGTAAAGCGCATAAGATGTGAAAGAATTAAAATATAGTTTCACTAGAGATGACCTGATAAGTTGTTGATGAAGAAGGGGATGCCTTGGGCATCCCCAAGCTTAGACGCTTGAGTCTCTCTGAATATGGTTGGGATGAACCACGGGGGCATCCCCAAGCTTAGGCTTTTCACTCTTCTTGATCACATAATATCACCCTTCTCGCTTGATCCTTGAAAACTTCCTTCACACCAAACTCAAGACAGTTCTCATTAGAGGGTTAGTGCATAATCAAAAATTCTCATATTCTGTAATGATACAATCAATCCCAAAGCTTCTGGACATTAGCTACAGCCACCAATGCTTTGTGGAGCAAAGAAATCCACACAAACACAGTAAAAGAGCGAATGCAAAACAAAAGGCAGAATCTGTCAAAAACAGAACAGTCTGGAATGACGAATTTTTTCGAGGCACTTAAGTTGCTCAGATGGAACTGGTCCAATTTAATGAAAGTTGCGTACATATCTGAGGAAGATGCGTGATTTTTTCAGAATTTTTGAATTTTCTGCAAGGAGATGAGCTCAAATCGTGACAGCTAAAAATCTGTCTCTGCGCAGAAATCCAAATCTTGCATCAACTTTCAATATAGAACTTTACTTGGCACAACAATGCAATAAAATAAAGATACAAAGGAGTTGCTACAGAAGTAACAACACCTTGACTCAAAGAAAACAAAAATAACAGCAAATAAAAACGATGGGTTGTCTCCCATAAGCGCTTTTCTTTAAAGCCTTTTAGCTAGGCATGATAATTTTATGATGCCATCATATGTATAAGAGTTGAATATAAGAGAGCATCAAAAAGCAAATACCAAACACATTTAATTCTAACCCACTTCCTATGCAAAGGAATCTTGTAAGAAAACAAATATTAAGCATGAAGTACTAGCATAGAAAGCAAAACAAGTGCAACTTCAAAAATTTCAACAAAAGAGAGGAGACTTAATATTATTGAGATATATGAAGCCATGTCTCCCTCTCTCATAAGGACCAGTAGGTCTTAAAGTACCCAGCAAATAAAAGCAAATCAAGAGAAAGCTCAAAACCTTCATCATAAAGAGAGGTGTTTTAGTAACATGAAATTTCTACAACCATATTTTCCTCTCTCATAATAATTTTCAGTAGCATCATGAACAAACTTAACAATATAGCTATCACATAAAGCATTCTTATCATGATCCACATGCACAAAGTATCATTACTCTCCACATAAGCATAATCAATTTTATTAGTAATAGTGAGAGTAAAACTATCACAACCATCATTGTATCATCATAAATTGCAGGCATAGTATAATCATAATAAACTTTATCCTCCATAGTAGGTGGCACCAAAATACCACTATCATTATAATCATCATAAATTGGAGGCAAAGTATCATCAAAGAAAATTTTCTCCTCAAAACTTGGGGGACTAAAAATATCATATTCATCAAAACCAGCTTCCCCAAGCTTAGAGCTTTGCATAGCATTAGCAATAATGGTGTTCAAAGCATTTATAGTAATAACATTGCTACCATCATGCAAATAATTTTCCATAGGTTTTTTAATTTTCTCTTCAAAAGCATCATGTCCTAATTCAATATAAAGTTCATAAAGATCTCTAATTTTTTTTTTTTTCCATTAAGCCTAACTAGTGAAAATAAAAACAAGAAACAAAAAGATATAATTGCAGAATCTAAAGGAAATAACTTCGAGCACTCACACACTAGCAACAATACTAGAAAATAGCTTTGTAGCCAGAGGATGTGAATACCTTTTACCTTACCTCCCCGGCAACGGCGCCAGAAAATAGCTTGATGTCTACGCACGCTTCTATTCTTGTAGACAGTGTTGGGCCTCCAAGAGCAGAGGTTTGTAGAACAGCAGCAAGTTTCCCTTAAGTGAATCACCCAAGGTTTATCGAACTCAGGGAGGTAGAGGTCAAAGATATCCCTCTCAAGCAACCCTGCAATTAAGATACAAGAAGTCTCTTGTGTCCCCAACACACCCAATACACTTGTCAGATGTATAGGTGCACTAGTTCGGCGAAGAGATAGTGAAATACAAGTGATAGGGATGATTATAAGTAGTAACTGCAATCTGAAATAAAAATGGCAGCAAGCAAACATGTAGCAGAACTTGTTGTAAACGGTGTTTCAATGCTTAGAAACAAGGCCTAGGGATCATACTTTCACTAGTGGACACTCTCAACAATGATCTCATAACTGAATAAGTAAAAGCTACTCTTAAACACTCTCTTGTTGGATAACAAACACCATTCATTGTGTAGGGCTACAAAAGCACACCTCAAGCCGGAGTAAACAAGCGCCACAACGTCATAAAGGAGTCACACACGGTGCACACACTGTCACCTTTACACCGTGGAGAGTACCGGAGTTCATATTAAAGTAACCTATAGAGTGCATAATAGATAAAGAGTAACATCTACATATTCAACTAGATTAGCACAACTGAACACAAGTAAATACTACTCGGGATTATTCTCCTTCTTGATGAAGCAAGAGTACTATGCGTAGGGCTGCAAGAGCACACCTCAAAGTCTGAGTAAACAAACACCACAATTCCCAAGAATAAGCCATGATAAATGTCTAAATTATTCATAGAGTCACACAAGTACCCACACTGTCACCTTGATACCGTGTTGTCACAATGACTCCAGAAACTAGACAAAATCACTTGAGTAGCATAAACATTATTAATGTATTCAGCGATACTTGCAATACACATGATCACATAAAGATCACACCATGGAGAGAGAGATGAACCACATAGCTACCGGTAGAGCCCTCAGCCTCGGGGGAGAACTACTCCCTCCTCATCATGGGAGTCAGCAGCGGCGATGAAGATGGCGGTGGTGTCGATGGAGATGACTCCGGGGGCAATTCCCCGTCCCGGCGGCGTGCCGGAACAGAGATTCTGTCCCCCGAAACTTGTCGTCGATGGCGGCGGCGCTGCGGAACTCTTCTGGAAATATGACTTCGTGTTTTAGGGTTTTCGCGTCTGAGGCAATATATAGGCGAAGGGGCGGCGTCGGTGGAGTCCCGAAGGGGCCACACCATATGGCGGCGCGGCAGGAGGTGGGCCCGCGCCGCCAGGTGGTTTGGCCGCCTCCTGGCTCCTCTTCGTCTCTCCTTCGGACTTCGTGTACGTGTTGGAAAAATAGGGACGTGGCCTTTTGTTTCGTGCAATTCGAGAATATTCGCAGAAGTACTTTTCTGGAACCAAAAACAGCAGAAAACAGGGAACTGGCACTTCGGCATCTTGTTAATAGGTTAGTCCCAGAAAATGCATAAAAATGATATAAAGTGTATATAAAACATGTAGCAATTGGTATAATATAAGCATGGAACATCAGAAATTATGGATACGTTGGAGACGTATCAGTCCCTACGCTTAGCAACGTTTCAAGATATATTGCGGCGGATTGACACCTTTCCACATGTTGCTCATGCAAACGGCATATATGAAAGTTTGAATAGACCGTTCAAGAACCAGTTCAGTCAACTTCAACTGGCATGATGCATCATGCAACCATAAAGACCCCCTTTGTATGCATAGTATATCTCTTTTTCGGTGTATGATTTTTGGGCATTGATCCGCGACCATCGCATTCCTTCATAATTGTAGATCTGTTGCAATTCATCGTATCTATCTAGATCTATCTCCTGCATGAGAAATAAACTCAAGATGACACACTCAAATAGTCAACTTATGTATGACATCATACACACTCGCTCGCTCGTAAATAGATGACGTTTAAAACATCGATACAATATATTATAAATGTTGATCATTATTTTCCTGTAAGGATACAAATCTAAAGTTAAATAGAATTGCGATATTACAAATATATTTCAGTACACAAATATAGTATTCGTTTACATGACGACCCTAGATAATTTTTTAATAACATCAGTTAAGGAATGCCCTGTTCAAAGGAAGTTTAGAGGATTCCATTTCTTACTATTTTTTCCATGAGTCTTGTGTGGTTTCTATTTTATTGGATTTCAAACCATCAGGATTTTACGCTCCATGTTGTACGCAATTTTATAGGAAACTTCTCCTTAGTCACCTCATGAAGAAAATTCCTTTGTTCACATGACAATAATGCCACACACACGACACACCTAACCTCTCTTAGAAAAATTAAGTGTTTTCCTGGTCTTGCCATAAGAAAACTTCTATTACATGTTCGCACTTGATGTAGGATTCAAATGTTATGACATCTAAGTCCTATGAATGAAACAAGACCTAAGAGTTAGAGAAGCTTGATTACACATTGTCTTCAACATTTTCTATTTTCGAAGGTTGTATCATGCATGTCATGTTTGTATTGTACCACAATAATATGGAGAACCTAGCCTACATGACACATGTAGACATGTTTCTATGTGGAGCTGCAATCTTCAGATCATCGATATCTACCTAAAGATGCATTGACGTAGATGTAATTTTGGTCATTTCTATCTCTTTATCGAAACCAATATATAGTCAACTTATTTAGTTTCCTCCATGGAAACAACATTTTTTTTCTGCATTCTTTTGCGACACCGGTGTCATATTATCCATCGTGTATTCATGTGACCCAAACCGTATATATCTCTCCCATTAATTCAAGGATAACATCTGAAATAGTCAACTGTTTTCTTACCATAAATTTCCCCCTCGACTCACCCCGCGGCCTTCCCTGGCCGCGTGCGTTTACCTCATGTTCTAGTATTTAGCAACTGGCATTATGACGTAATGTGGAATAACCTAGTGAGTGACCTGGTCACCGTGCGAGTAGAAGAACATTTATGATGAGTCTAGCTAAAAAAGAATGACACATTGTTATCTGTCAACAAAAAAAAAGGATGACACATTGTTATGTCACACTACTTATTGTGTGAACCAACCCGTCATTTAAACGACAACGTCAAAAGAAGTCAACATTTTTTTTACCATACAAGCTCACGTGTATCTTATGTTGAGTTTGGTTGAGAGACTCACCACACGGCCAACATTTATAGTGGCCCATAAATGGAATGAAAAAAAAGTGTACAAGATCATGTATCCCAGAGCGGGCGAAACCAAGCGCAACTGCAAGCTTTGAATGTTAAGTACAAAATATTTTCGTCCCGTGTAGCTAACAGAAAATGATAGTATGGGAAAAATTTAAGAAAATTTCGTAACTACCTATTCTACACAGTTTTTGTATGTATATAGTCCATTTTCTTGTGGGCGGATGTAGTCCGAATTTGATCTGAACTTTGGAGTCATGTATAGTTCAGTAAAATTGTAACATACCACAATGTCACACTATATATCTTGATGTGGCAAAGGTTTAATCAAGCTAGGGAGGCCGGGGGCTATTCTCCTTTTCGAAAAAAGATCAACAAAAATCAAACATTTCGCCAGATTATTGAATTCAGTGTAGTTCTGGTATGAATTTTGAATCGCTGGTAGCTAAGTACACCTCACAAGTCACAACCACCTTCAAACTTTCAGAAATTTCGTAAAAAAAATCAGAATTTCTTCAAAAATTCAACAAAAAAGTCCAAACACCGGCCAGCCCGGCTGCGGGTGGCGATGCCGGCCTCGACGAGTTATGGCTTGGGTCTGCCAGGCCGCACGGTCAACACCAGCCGCGCGCGCAATCAGACATGTCAGGAGGGCGAGACGTGGCCAGCACCAGCGGTGACGACGCGCGCGATCGCCATCAGCAGCTCAGGGCCGGATCGGACAGGAGACGACGACCACCCCTCCCAGGCTCCCAGCCCCGAGCTCCGGTGGGACCCACCCCACCACCTCGTGGGCCCCGCACCCCTCCCCAATCTACGCGCTTGTCTTAACCCCCCTCCCTAGCTTCTCCGAGCACCGCACCAAACCAAACCCAACGCAAAACCCGGCCCTTTGACCACCGCCTCCGCTCCATCCTCACCGTCGTCGTTCCTTCGTCGCACGCAGCTAGCTGCTAGCGTCACCAGCAGCGGCCCAGGCGAGGAGCGGGCTCTTGGTTGATCGATGGATCCGGTGGCGGCGGCGGCTTCGCACGGAGGGGGGCACCACTTTACCCCGCCGGTGGCGTTCCACCCGTTCCACGGCCACTTCCCCGGGCAGCAGCAGCAGCAGCAGCATCCGGCGTTCCAGCATTTCCAGGACCACCACCAGCAGCTGCTCAGCGGGATGATGACGAAGCAGGAGCTCGTGGACGAGAGCAACGCCACCACCATCAACAGCGGCGGGAGCAACAACGGCAGCGGAGGCGAGGGCGACCACATGGGAGGTGGTGGAGGAGGGGGATCCGTGCAGCAGCAGCGGCACGTTGGGTCTGGCGAGGAAGGGCAGCTTCAGCAGCAGCAGGCGGTGGCGGTGCTGCGGCGGCCCAGGGGCCGGCCCGCGGGGTCCAAGAACAAGCCCAAGCCGCCCATCATCATCACGCGGGACAGCGCCAGCGCGCTGCGGGCGCACGTCCTGGAGGTCGCCGCCGGCTGCGACGTCGTCGACTGCGTTGCCGCCTTCGCGCGCCGCCGCCAGGTCGGCGTCTGCGTGCTCAGCGGCACCGGCGCCGTCACCAACGTCTCCGTCCGCCAGCCCAACGCCGGTGTCGTGAACCTCGCTGGCAGCTTCGACATCCTCTCCCTTTCCGGTTCCTTCCTCCCGCCGCCGGCGCCTCCTTCCGCCACGGGGCTCACGGTCTACGTCTCCGGCGGCCAGGGGCAGGTCGTGGGCGGTGCAGTCGCCGGCGCGCTCGTGGCATCCGGGCCCGTCATCATCATGGCCGCCTCATTCGGCAACGCCTCCTACGAGCGCCTCCCGCTCGACGACGACGAGACGCAGGGCCTCGCGCCGCTGCAGTCCTCCCCGCCCCCTCTCCCATTGGCAGCACATCACCAGCAACAGCAGCTGCCTTCGTCTCTAGCGCTGGCGCCGGACCACCACCACCTCCCCCACAACCTGATGAACGGCCTCCAGCTCCCCGGCGACGGCTACGGCTGGTCATCCCCTGGCGGCGGTGGCCGGGTCGCGCCCTACTGATCGCTCCATCGATTCCTTGGACATGGTGGGAATGGAAGCTAAGAGTTCATTACAACTTCTCCCGCCTTTGCTAATTATGCTCTTGGATGGATCGATCGATCTCATGTTGTTATAATCTGCTTTGCAAGTAGCAAGGGGGTTAAACAACCAGTGCTGCTGCCCTTAATTAGCGTGTTTTACTTTTACCCTTTCACCTATGCAATGACATCATGTTAGTAGGAAGAGGAGGAAGGGCTTAGTGGTAATTATAAGTAAGTAGCTTTATATCTTAATTCATCTTTGTCTTTGTCTTCAAGCTACATGACTAGCTAGCTTTGAACAAACCTGAGTATTTTATGGAGTGAGTTCGTTGTTGTTTCTCTTGGGCCAGTTCATATTTTTATAATTGTGATTGTGCATTCATAGGTGCAGATGTGTGTGCATGGACGACTTTGCCAGAGAGAGAAACACACAAAGAGAGATGTAGATGATACTATAATATGAACAACAACCACTTCACAAATTCTCATCTGTTCCTTTCCCATTCTGGTTACTTGTTTGCTGGTTGCAGCAACACTGCACAGGCTAGCAAAACCCAACCACTTCACCAGTCACCACACAGATGAAACACAGCCCTTGCTATATTTTATGTCCTCAAGCAAGACATATTCTCACTGGTGCCTTTGTGCATTACATGCTTGATTCTCTTTGGGACACACATACCTAGCGAACCGAGACAGCCGGCCTGCGAGTTAACGCAAAAGAAGGGTTCTGTTTTTCGGGTGTGTTAGCTAGAGTCAACCTTTCAAACAGTTGTAAAATGCATCTACAAGAATATAGATACATGAATAATATATTGCAAGATATGTTCAATGTCAAAGTTGTGGTTTCGAACTCATGCACAGGATTTCGGATACCCGAGAAACCTAGCTAGCTACCTAGAGGCTAAAAATCATGGATTTGTTTAATATGATATAAATATAGGAAAAAAATAGGAAGTTTTGAAAATACTCCATTTTGAATTCGATTTGATCCTTTCACATGGTAGAATCTTGGTAACCAGCCAATAACTGTTTAATTATCTAGTCTCTCCCGTATTTTCCTTTCCAACCCAATAGTCCTAATATGATCATGCATGGCAATGTCCAAAATGACACCTTATAGGGAACCAGAGGAAGTAAATTATCAACACCTCAGAAATTCTATGTTTCTGAATAAAAATTATGCAAGGTACGTGTAGAAATTTTCACAAGTCTTCTACAATGTGATGTACTAATTAGTAAGAAATCTCGTTCAAATAATAACAAGAGTACTTTTGTCATTTTTGTCTCGCAAATGGATTATCATGCCATTAGTTTAGTATGATTTTGTAGACCTTTTACACGAACTTTATATGGAACTCACATTTCTCCTTTCAATGTTGGCCTGTTTTCACCTAAATTGTTGTGTCTATGAAAAAAATGTAGTTTACTCCCCCACTTTATTTGATTGACTCACTTTACTCCCTAAAAATCTTGGAGTCCCATTCCAGTCTCAATAACCCGGAGCGGGTTAATAAGTGCCGAAGTCTTCGAGTTTGTTTAAAAAAATTGTAGAAAATAATCATACTTGTAGGTTGTGTGGGGTGAAGGCCATAGGTGCACTTTCATGATTAAAGATTATACCCATTTACAATGTGTGCAATGTTTTATCCATGATCGTAATTCGTACTCTACACGTGCAAGAGTTTCCTTCAGATATTTGAAATAAATACCCCACTCTTTCTTTCCAAAATCCAGTTAGGTAAATTTCTCATGGAAATGGTTGTTTTGTATCTTTAAGTGAGAGCAAAAATGTATTTACGGAGAAAGAAATCCCAACCTTTTTTAAGTTAGATGAAAATGCATTTTTTCCTGGATAAATATATCTAATTGTATCAACGTATACAAGAGTGATAGGGGAGAGGAATTGAGCGAACGCTAAAAAACATAGCGAGCGATGTCTAGATTCGTTGTTATTGTTGGTCTCTCCTTCTCCTTAGTGGATTATTCGTCTCATGTAGGTGGGTGAATTACCATAGATAAACGCTTGTCGGGCGGTTCATTTTTTATCAGTCTTAGGTCGTTTATGTGTCCTTGGTGTGAAATTCTTGGTACTGGAGGCAACAACTTGACACATAATAGGAGTCTCAAGGCTCTATCTACGTACTAGTGTGCCTCTGATGGCTGGCACAAATAACACCAGGGGAGTTGTGGTACTTTGGTCTCGTGTATTGATAGCTCCCAATATAGCGGATTATCGTCTGACGCTTTGGCATGTCTTGTGGTGGTGGAAATGATGGTAGTATCAAACATGTTTTCGTCAGCAGGTCTCTTGTTTCGTTCTTGTGTGCCCCTCATTTGTCTTCATGAAAGTATGGTGACAAAACATAAGCTTGATAAGATGCCATTGCCATGTAATGGATGTGCCCTAGCCATACTGTGTCATTTGAACTCATATGTGTGCTTGTTGGGGTGGGCGACATATGCATGTCTTTAAAACCTTTGAGATCTATCTATCTTGTTCAGGGCTTTAACAAGATGTATGGAGAAAAGTAGAGACACAATATGGAGTTATAATTGAAAGCTTAAGAGAATTTGTATGTAACATTTTTTTTATCATGCTCCTATGTTTTTCTATATGATGTATTTTGTTTAGCTTATTAATAAAATCACATCTTGTACTAAGAAGTCTGTAATAGGCTGAACAATCGAGGTAATGTGATTATCCAAGTATTAAGGCCATGTTTGGAATACATGAAATCGAAACATAGGAATTCAACTTATCCAAGAAGCTCGTACCGTAGGAATTTCGAAGGAATCACAGGATTGCAACAATGTAGGAACAAGAAATGATTGGATTGCATATGCAAAATAGGGGATTGTGAAAACACAATAATTTTACATAAATGGGTATTTGATTCTCAAGAATAGGAAAATCATATGCATCATAAGAAGCACGATTAAATCAAGGATAAAACAAAAGAAAATTTAAGATTAGGTAATTATTATGCATTTTATAGCATTTGCCTTGTTTTTCATGCGTAGGAATGGAAAAAAAGGTTTCGTTTTTCCTTTTTTTTTTTTTTGAGGACAAGGTGGTCGTTCCACCGCCGAATAGAACCTAAGCCAAAGGAAAAGACTTTGCCTTTTCCCTATGCTCCATTCCTTTGAATGTGGTGAATGAATAGTGTCACTAAAGGAAAAAAAAAACATCCCTATTTTTTTGTCTCCACTGTTACTATGAATCAAATAGGACCTAATGAAGATTTATGTTCTTCATCCCAACGGTACCGAAGTAAACTTTCCTATGAAAATCATGTAGTCCTCCAAATTTATATGTTTTTCTTTGTTTGAAACGGGCCTTAAATGTGTCATAGCAGTGTTAACAATTAATGAATGTGATGCATGCATGAGGGTTCAACGAACTACTAGTGTGCTACTATTGATGAAGAGAAGAGAAGAGATGAGATGAGATAGCGCGCTTGTACTGCACTAGTGCTGCAGACACAGGTGTCATTCGGGTGCATCCATGGATGGATCAATGCGTACTTGCCTCCGAGCATTTCCTTCTCCCCTGCACCGGAAGCACAATGCACTGTGGCATGCATGCACGGCCCCTGCCGCTCACGACCAGGGCACAGTGGCACCCCTGCCTGCCATGGCAGCAAGCATGCAATCAGATGCATGCATGCGACCGAACGTAAAAGTTTGTTAATCGGATCAGCGCCAATGCCGCTCTCGCCGGCGGTAAAAAGGGCCGGCCGGGGAAGATGAGCACTCCGGCGCAGCGGAATGATCCTGCATGCATGGAGAGCAGACGCTCCAGGTTTTCGATCTCCCTCTCACTGCAGCAGCTTTGGAGGGAGGCGCCGAGTTCGAGGCTGATGCAAGGAACAGTGGAGCATGCAGCCTGCGGCAGCTCAGGCTCGTTGCAGTGGTGGTGAGGAGTGTGAGGTGTTGGAGTAGAAGAGATGTGAAGATAGGAGGGTAATTTAACAGGCATGGAGACGGATGGATGCAATGGCGATGCAGAGGTGAGGGCATGGGCGCCTGAAGAGTCCAGAACTGAATCTAGGGGGAGAGTGATGTGATGTGTGTGGGTGTGACATGTGTAGTGATGATGTGAGGGAGAGGTGGGGGCACACGTGCAGGTGGCGCCTTTTCGAGGCAGCAACAGTTGGGAGGTATGGCGCGCAACAGCTAGAGATGGGACGTCCAGAGCACGGATACAACCCCTAGTACCACTAGCCTAAAACCTAGTGAGAGAGACTTGCGCCGTGCGTGCGTGTGTGCGGCCAGCGGTCGATAGCTTGTTTGCATGCATGCTGCTCCTGCTCCAAGCATGTAGTAAAATTTCTGGAGACAGAGACGCCATTTAATCCATCGCCATGGGGGATTTGTGAGCTCGCGCGCGTGGTGAGTGAGCGAGGTCGGGGATGAAGGCAGACAGACATATGCATGCAGCATTTTCTCAACCTCTGCATTCTGTTGCTGCTTGCATTCGGCTCCTGCTCCAACCCTGTAAAATTTATAGAGACAGAGAGCGTTCGTCACTTAATCCATCGCCATGGGGGATTTGTGAGCTCGTGCGCATGGTGAGTGAGCGAGGTCGGGGATGAGGGAAGACTGACATATTCACGCAGCATTTTCTCAACCTCTGCATTCAGTTGCTACCTGCAACGTAGAAGAGCTAGATTGCCTAGCTAGGAAAAATTTACCTCCCAATTTATCATTGACTAATGCACAAAAAGTTCTTGTCTCGAGGAGTTTTCCAGATAATGAGAGTAAACGAAAACTAATAGACGTGATCAATTGATAACTTATTGAGGTTTCCCAATGATTGATCACTGATTGGAGCCTTTCAAATTTGTCGTGGTGATCGATGTCATGTGCAACATCATCATTAGATAGGCCGTTTGATGGCATGGACTGTGCATTAGTACTTATAATTTCTTATTCCTTCGGAAGTCTCTTTCTTCTTCATAGTCGGTTGTGCTCCGATTACGCCATTTTAACCTATGACAGCCAGGTTAATTAGTGGGGTTCGGGTAGGGATCTTACATGTGTTCCTCGGGCTTAAATGGATGGGTAAAGTTTGTGCAATTCTTGTTTTCGATGAGAAGAAAGTAAACAAAAGTTATAGTGACACGAAATTTGGATGAGAATTAGACTTCACATGTCCTTGAAGTGACAACCTCACAGGCTAGGCGTGCCTTGACGGGCGACGCCGTTGCGTTCGACTTCCGACCGCGGGCGTAGTTGGAGGTGCGGGAGGAGTGGACGATCGTGGTATGACTGACGAGACCGGAGAAGATGGTCGTCTGAATTGTCATCCTCATCGAAGCACCACACCGTATTGAATAGCTCATTAAGCGCCCATCCGCGTCGCGGCTGTCGTGGGCGAAGGGGATCGAGCGTGGCGCCGTGGCGGGCGGCGGGAGCTGGACCTGCGTGCCGGTGACCGGGTTGAGGAGTTGGAGCTCGGACACAGCGTCCGCGGTGACAAGCCACCCGTCCGGTGATGAGCCAACGCAGAGATGGTCGGAGACAGCCGGAGCCGGCTGCTGGATGGCGTACACCCTACCGTTGGAGAAGCTCAGGAGCCGGCTGCTGGCTGCAGATGTATCCTCGAAGGCTTTGAGGACACATCGGCGTCGCGCCTCTGCCTGCACGCGGTCGGGTTAAGTGGAATCATGATCCACGAGATAGCACGACCAGTGGAGGCGCCGACCGCCGCGCGGTGCAGATAACGGGGAGGCGGTCACGCACGAGGAGGCGGCCGAGGACCGACTGGTAGCCAAGATGGGATCCGAAGAATATGTTCTTTATCGAGTGTACTGAAAACACATTTGTAAAAAACGTCGAATTATCGTTTTTCCAAAAACATGGATTTTTGGTTATACAAGAAACAAATTTTGCGTATCCATGAGTTAGTTAGACTAAACAAATCTTCTAAATTTCCAGAGAAGGCAGGGGTGATCTCCCCCCTTGCATTTGTTGCACCAGTCCTTTTTATTGAGATATAAATATATTACATAAGCATTTTCCAATCAATTTGGACTTTTGCGATAATTGGGTAGTGCATCAATTTTATATGGTATCACTGCCACGAGGTTCAGAGTTCAAGACCCTGGTCACGTAGTATTAAAGAAAAAAGATTTTGTAGGCTGCACCGAACCCACGCTAAGGATTAAAATAGGTTAGAAATGAGGGAGAGTGTTGTGATATAAATATACTGCATATAACTCTTTCCAACAGTTTGGAATTTTGGGATAGTTGGCTAGCGCATCAATTGTATACTTTTACCCTCATATCTGACCATCAGCCGTGCCATCCATCATTGTTCTTATTGGTTTTCCTCTCACATCTAGTATCATCATGTTGAAAACCACACCAAGATTGTTAACAACTAGATCTGCTTTACAGTTGTGGTTCATTGCATGCCTTGCCCAACAGTCAACTGGAATCTTACTAAGCCACTGCCATGCTTCCTCACTCTCTTCCTATATGGTTTGCATTGCTACATCAAATTCATTTTAGGCCCCGCTTGGTATAGCGTTTTTTAGGCAATACCGCCGTGAAATTCGGAGATCGTAACTGCACCCAGTATTCGCGCTTGGTTCGCAGTTTTTCCCGTCGCTCCGTATTTCGCGGCCCTCGTTTCCTTGCCTGGCGCGTGTGTAAATATTACGGACCGGTTGAGGTTCGATTAAAATCCGGCTGGTTTGGTGGGCACAAGGAAACTGGCCCGTAAATCTTCACATGACAGAAAACTAAACAACATTCCAAGCGGGCCCTTAGTGTAAGAATAAGCAGATGCATCCATGCACTCCTTCCTCAGGATCGTAGATTGTATTGGGGACCTACCGAAGATCAAAGCCCAATCAGCAAAAATATAGCTCAAATCATAAAATTTGAGCAAAACTCGAGCAAACCGAGCGAAAGGCTAACCCTAGGGGAACAGAGCACTCACCTCGGGTTTGGAGATGCGGCTACCGCTGCTGGTCTCGCCATCGTTTCACGAAGGCATGGCAGGAGCAATGGGACGGGAGCGGCGACGGAGCGGCTCGCCGAAGCTGTCGCCGATCGGAATCAAGAGCGAGAGTGAGGAGCAGCGCGGTCGGAACGAACGGTTCGTTCGAACCTAACCCAGCTGACAACAAGGTTTTTACCCCTGCCACGTCACGTCTTACAGAGGGCCATAACGTAGCGTGGCTAAATTGTGGTATCGGTGCTAAATGTAACGGTATGTCCCTAGAACGGTGGTTTTTTGTGGAAAAAATAAAAGTGGTGTTTTTTTTTGCAAATTTCTTCCTTTTTATGCTACATCTGATCAGTTCTGTGGACATAAAAAAGGTGAGAATGGTGTCCATTAGACAGAGTTGATTGAGGGGTGTGATTAGTTAAGTTCCAAAGACTGTTTGACCCACCACAGGATGGGAGGTATACAGTCAACTAGAGGGGAGAGGGGCATGGGGATCATCAAAAACTGCTCGACCCACCACGGCACCACAGAAAAATTGTTGAGTGGATGAAAAAAATCCTCTAAAATACAGTACGAAAGAATTCTTAGGGAAAATTGCTAAAGTTTCAAGATCCGGTGAATAAAACATCGTATACAGAACAAAGATAACTTCAAACCCTGTGGAATATCGATTGCAATTTCTCCGAATGCACGCTCCATTCGACCGATGGAATCATAGACGCCGTGGCCCATGTGATCTACTCGAGCGCAGGCGAGTTAGATTTGGTCGCCGGTCTGTGTCGTCAGCAAAGGACACACGCACGGACCGGCCGGAGCGACACGACAGCTCTTCGGCGACGGCGACGGCGACGGCGACACTCGCTTAACTTGGCATTCGCACTCGGCCGGCCGGCCGGCCTGTTCGTCTCTCCACCTCTACAGATGCACATGTCCGACAAGATCGACCCCTGAAATATTGCATCGGCGAAAACGGTCAACAATGTGCTGGCACACATGGTGACTGTCGTCGTCGTCGTCCATCTCCGCCGCAGAGCGGGTGCTCGAAGTTTCAGGTCTCTCACTCACTCACTCTCTAGGGAAAAGAATCAGTGTCAGTGACCAGTAGTACATGCTTACATCGCGTAGACCTACGTACCTGTTGGAATGTACGTGCGTGAGCGTGATGTCATCGGGGAAAAACTGGCTGGGAACTTGACTGTACTACTACTACCACATGACATGCGAGTCTGTGAAGAAAGTCTCTCGCTCGTACAATGTCATGGCAGAGAGAGAGAGAACACTTGAGAGAACTCTGGCTATTCTAGAGAGAGAAACAGAGCTAGCTGCAGGCTGGCTCTGGCATCTGTTTTGACTGCCCGGGTGAGTCGAGTCGACGACGACAAGGGCAGTCGAGGTTAATTACGGATATTTCGGGGCAGAATTCTTCTCGCTCTAGTAGCAGAGTAGCACTGGCTAGAGCGACTGATGAGTGATGAGAGTAGCTAGAGACGATGAAGCACACACGAGGACGAGGCAACGGACAAGGACAAGGACGCAGATAAATCCAAAGCTCAAGGTCGGAAGGCATAGTATAGTAGAGCAGATACTCCATATATGTTCCATGGACAGCTAGAACGGACTGGCCTGAAAGTGAGTGAGTGAGTCATAGAGTTGAACTCTGTCTCGTCTGCCATTTTAGCGAGACAAAATTAGAGACACAGAGAGATGGATAGTTCTTTATCTAAAAAAAAAAGTGAGTGAGTGAGTCATAGAGTTGAACTCTGTGTCTCTTCTGCCATTTTAGAGAGACAAAATTAGAGACACAGAGAGATGGATAGTTCTTTATCTAAAAAAAAGAGAGAGATGGATAGTTCAAGAAGAGGGGAGGCTGATTCTCGTTTGTGCTTGCTCTGTCTAGCCCTGTGTGGTATGTGCCCCCTCAACCACTCTGATGAATGGTGATGCTGACCATTGCTGGGACCCGCTAGTTCGTCCCCCACGGATGGCACCTTTTCATGCGGTGGTGTCATGTTATTTTAAGTAAACAAACATGGTCGCTGTCTGTATCTCTCGTTGTCATTCACTTTCTTGGAGTTGATGTGGTGGAAGGCCGGGCCTACGTGATTGTCATTATCGCTTAACAAACTGTGCTCTTATCCGCTTCTCTTCTCTATCTGTCGGCAGCAACAGCAGATGAGGACGTCTGCACCTCCCACTGCTCAGCCGGGTCTCGCGGGCTAGAGCCAAACCAAACTAACCAACAGCCTTTGGATCTACTCCAAGACGCCGTTTCGAACGCGAGAATCTCATGAACCAGTTCCTGTCAAACTAGCACTGGTTTGGCACCCACACTTTCCTGCAGAGTAAGAACTCAAGAAATATATGGCCAGATTTGAGGCATGAACTCTGCAGTTTTCTAGCATTCTGAACGAAACACAAGTGATGCACAGCCTTGCTGCTTCACTCGTGAGATAGAGATACTGCCAGAGTTTAGAGAGTTTGCGAAATGCAGTTTGTTCATAGCCTAACTACCACAAGTATTCAAAGTATCCACCACAGTACCATGAACTAGAAACATGGTGCAGATCAGACGGCCATCTGGCAATAGTACACATCACTTCCGCCCCAGACGGAGATGTAATCAGCACTCTTTTTGCAGTATTACGTTACAGCCAATAGAATGGCTACTGTACAATTAATACAAGTATATATAGTTCATGCCACAACTCTACCTATATCCAGTTGTCTCACACTCCCATATTGCAACCGCATTCCTCTAGCCTTAGTGGATTTTACAACATGTTATAATTTTACAAACTACATAAAAGTAAACCAGTCGCATGCTAGGATTTGAATGAATGAATGGCCGCCAAGAGTTTCAACTGCTCCTCGGTTGGACAAAAATGGATCCTTGTGAGAACGAAGGTGCACACCCTTGCCGGTTTGAGACAAATAGGTACGGTGCCCTCCAATGTACGCTCGCAAAAACTGGGTATATTAAGGGTCCATATGCTTGATTACTGGCACTTGCAGAACAGCACCTCTACTTGCACCGGGAGTGTAACTCCGCTCGGTGTGAGACCCGGTTGCATCTTTTGGTTAATTCATCAGCATTCGATTCGTAATCTTCTCATCTCTGATTGAAGTGTGGGGCTGGATGTCAGCGTGCGGTATGCTAGCATCCTTATATCTTCTCGAGAACAGTCCCTTGAGATCCGAACAAGTTCCCACAGTGCGCCTTCGCTGACGATATCCTTTGCATTCACCTCTGCAGAAATCCAAATTTAACACCACGTGCATAATAAGCAAATGTAAAATTATAGCTATTACTATGACAAGTTCATTCGGTGTGTGAGAGAGAAAGAGCAACAACCATGTTGTGCCAAATGGCAGAGTGCAAGCTCAATGTGACGCCTAATTGGAGCTGCTTCATTATTCGCATTTTTTACAATCCAAGGAAGTGCCCCATCATCCACCAACAATGATCTCCCCACCTTGTTTCCTGATGGAAAAAAAGTATACATCTTATAGTTGCATAAAGGATCGATCTCAACAGAATTTCCTGGCAACTCCAATGCATTAAGGAATGTAGTAGCCAATATGCTTCTCCAAAGAATGCATGCATATTGTACAAAGGTTGAATGAACTTGAAAGTTTGTGTCGGTACTGTTGATCCATTACCTTGAGTAGCTGCCCTAGATTCACATTTTGCAAAGTTTGCAATGCCACGAGCAACTTGGGCAAGGACATCAGGATGGCCACACTTGACCATTCCCAGCAATGCTTTAATGCCACCTTCGCCTCTCAAACGAGTTTGCAGTTTGTCTGGTCAAAGGAAAAGGTAAAGTTAAGGACATACAGTTAATTGTCTTGTCTTATGTCCAATTATTTGTAGAATATGTAGGCGACTAGATGACCCTTCAAGTAATCTACATCTTTTCAAGAAAAAAGTTATCTATTTCTTTTTCGAGAAAAGCAATCTATTATTCAACTCATGTTCCGAAAAATAGGCACAATATGGATAATTATGTCTTAAATTGGATGTTGCTGGTGTTCTATATAATTCTTTAGCATTAACATTACTGTAGTTTGTCACATTTTCTGATGCATACTTTTCAACACATTAAATTTTTAATATAATAGAATGCTTGTTTACTAAACTAGAAAAATAGGGTTTACCATTGCCACACAGGTTAGCGATAGCTCCAGCCACCATTCTTAGAGTTTGTGGGTCCTCTGCATCAGATGCTGTCATTGACAATAAGGTTACACCACCTTGAGCCATTATAAGATCTTGATTTGTTTCTGCATTCGTAGATCACAGTTGATGAGAAGACATGTATCTACCACAGAGAAAATATCATTATCTAAAACTTCTTTTTGTGAACTGGGTCACTAACCATTCATTGCAAGATTAGCAATAGCTCCTGCTGCTACTCTCCGTATGGTCTCATCCTCAGAGCTTCTAAGCAGCATTAGGAGGGAAGTAAGGCCCCCTGCTTCTACAATCTTTTCTTGATTTGCCTCTGAAATATGCAAGGTCAATACAGTTAGTTCACAATTATGTGAAATTAGCACATACACATGGTATTTGAAGGGAAATTTAAACGAATAAATGCAGTTGTTTGCAAGTCGTGTCAAGAGATTGGCAATCCGACATGAACAAGCAAGCAATACACATTGCACAAAATATTAAATACTCGTATCACATAAAACAGTGATGTTTAATGCCAGGATTAAATATTGAAGCATTAACAGAACAATCAGGCCACAACATCATTGTAAGAATGTGCTTCCGAGTACACATGTTTTTATTTTTTAAAATGATGCTGCATGCTTAAACTTGTATGTTAGTCCATGACCATAAAATGTTCTGTAGAGTAGGATATGCAGACCATTAGGTTGGGATACACATTACCACCCACAAGCTTTCTCCCTGTTTCATATGCCTTGTCAATAATTTGAGCTCTCCATACTTGGATTAGAAACTAAAGCTCAGATAATAAGGAATTTGTTCTCACATGTCATTTTCAGTAATTCTTAGATGTGTGTTCTAGCAACTGAACCAAGCCTACACTATACTTTTCTCTCTAATTTACGTAAAAATCTTACATTTATGTACTTTTAACAAACGATTATTAAAATTATTAAGGCTCATGCATGCTAGCTGTTTGTTTGACAGGTAACTCATGATACCTCTTCTATTTTCTAGCAAAAGAATTAATGTCTGCAAAGAAGGCGGGTTTCCAAGAATTTGTAGCATGACTGTACTTGCAATTGAAGTGCTAATTGTTGAAAGTGTATATGAGGATTGTACTAGCCTTTCCATCAGTTCGGACTTTTGAGATAGTTGGCTAGTACATGAAACATGACACTAATAACAGAGTACTTTAAAACGTAGCAAGCAAGAACTTATGCCTATTTAAGAACTAATTGTCTCTTTGGAAGTAGAGACGAAACACACATTGTAGCAAAAGGAAGCTAGGACTATTCTGTTGTAGGCCATCCTTCGGTGTGCCTAAGGAGTCAAGATGGCTGCAGCCAATGTCAGCGGCGCCGTCACAAACATCATGGCTGCAGGCGAGCAACTCAGTCTGGGACCAAGCAAATGCAGCCCACGCAGCAGTTCCATCGCCTTCATGCCATCAGAGCTGGCGCCGTGTGAGGAAGGCAAAGCCTCCACTGACAGCAACGACGCGGATATCAAGGACGCCACCAGGCAGCAGTGTCGTGTTTACCGCAAGCTGCTTGGGCACTAGAAATATTCAAATATAGATCCGCTCCTCTGTCAGTTCTTCATTGAAAATCCTAACCTATGTAGTTGATCGCCGATATTTGATGACTAGATTTATTTTGTAAGGCACTAGAAAGATGGTTTTTGCACTGTTTGTATTAATCACGGCTTGGCTTGCACATAGACGACAAATGAAACATTTTTTCCCTTTGTGTTTCCTGGTGTGAAGCAACAATCTTGAATAATAGAAATTTGTCATTTAGCAACTTACTTGCAAGGTTTTTGAGTCGCTGATTAGGCGCTGCATAGTCGCCGACTAATCACCCAGTCTTTTTCTAGAAATCAGGGCGACTCGTGACTATACAGCGACTTTCGTCGACTAATCGCCGAGCAGCAGGGCTGGCGACTTGACTTGGTTCGGCGACTCAAAAACCTTGCTTAGTTGGTTATTTGTACACTTGCAAATAAGGAACAAGTTTATTTGATCTTGTACACTAAATTTTGTGCATTGGTTGACATGTGCATTGCACGTACGCGGTAGCTAGTTAACTTCAAGTATATGATGGGAAAACATATCTGTACAGCAAATGCAACATTGGCACGTAAAACAATAGAAAGCAGTTTTATATCAAGTCAAAAAATTGTAAAGCTTACCTTCAGCTGCTAGATTGGCGACAACTTTCACTGCATGAACACGAACATCAGGTTCTTCCGACTCAAGCAATGACAATATCTTCTGTAACCCAACTGAAACAGTTTGGGGAGAAACTTTAATCAAAAGATCAATAGCACTCAAGAGAGATGTCAATCAGTTGGATGACACTAATACTTAAGAATGAACAAAGGTACAGCACATTGTACAAGTTTTGTCATGGTTCAAATCAATATTCTCATTGTACCAAGTTTTGTTATGGTTCAAAAATTGGCCTATTTGAAAGTTTCAGGACTGTAGACAAGATTTCTATCTGAAGAAATAGCAAATAAGTGATAACTCATAAATACCTTGTTCAAAGAGTTTAGCGACTGGTGCCTTAGGTCCATTGCTCTGCTCTCTAGGCTGCGAACTCCGAGTATGAGACATCAAAGAATCTAACCCAGGAAATATTTTCCCTGGACCATCTCCTGTGTCGAGGCTAATTCTTGTCTGACAAGAAGAAATTGAAATAAGGAAAAGCACATTATGGACCTTGGGCTAGTACTAACTACCTATTAGAAGTAAAGAATGGAAATAATTTTCCACAAAACTGCAGATGTGTTAAATAAGACAGTATAATTCAACATAAGAGGGAAGGCTACAAGTCAATTAATATTAATGAGTTTGCTTCAACTAAAATAGGTTGGCCAAAGAATATCCTAATCTTTTTATGAACGTCTGAAACACTAGAAAAGAATAATATGACTGCTTTGCTTTTCTGGGCTATGCATTACAATGCTGAAACTTGAAAGGCAATAACCAAATAAATATATGAGTCCATGAATACGCCCCGTACTAAATTAAAACTAATAATTTCACATCAATCTAACAATCAGAAACATCATCAGCAGTAACTCCTACCTCATCAGCATCTAGACTTAATTGCATTAACTGACTTTTCAAAGCAGCTATTTCATCTTCAAATTTGTCTTTTTGGCTAGCTTCAGTATCCAGCATTCTCCGGAGTTTCACAACTTCAGCAGTAGCTGTAGCCTACAACACAAAAATAAGGTTAGCAGTTATAAGGACACCGCTCTTTATGAACTTATTCCAGATATAATTATCTTTTCTAGTGATATAATTGATTGTTAAGGTCATTTTGTGAGAACTATATATTGACAGTACCTCCATCTTTTTCCAGTGTGATAATTGATTCCTAAGATCATTCGACTCATCTTCAGCAGCTTGGCGTAACATTTTCTCATTCTGTAGTAAGTCCTGCATGTCACCATTTGATGTAGACTCGGTCTCTTTAACCTACATTTAAAAAAATCATGAGTAACCATATCTAGTTTTTACAATACAAAATGTGGCACTTCGTCATAACCGATGTTTTAAAAGATGAACATATAACTGACGAAATAATCAACAGGTAAAGCTGATCTAAACATGTACTGATGTACCTGTTTCTTGGGTGATTGTTGGTGTACTCTCCACTTCTCCTCTAGTATCTTAATAGAATCCAAGTATTCTTGATGGTATTTCATTTTCTCATTCTGTTAAGAAACCACACAGCTAAAATTAATACCAAATGAAGTTTCAGTCAAGCATGCTAGAGCCACGTAATGATTTAGGGAGCCTTTAAGAAGAAGTTTACGCTGTATTTCTTAGCTAATACACAACGAATTTCCGGAATAAACATAGGATTATTTGTCCTATACTGTTATGGTACTTATTCTAGATCAAAATTCACCTTCAAGGGACTTGATCAGGAGTTTGAGTTGGATGATGGTAGAGTTGAGAAAATTGAAGAGCCCAGAGACGGAAAAGGTATAAATAAACAATTAATTCAGGCATTTTATGATTCAAAGTACTTTATAATGCAAATCTAAGAGCAAGTTTAGCTATAGATTTTCGCAAATTAAGACTACTGGTGACCCAGACATAATTTTCTCTAACAAACAAGGTAAAAACGTCGAAAGACACAGTCCATTTCAGGAAATAGTGTGCTCATGGAGCTCAACACAGCCCCAAGTTTGGTTTGCACCAATATACAACAAAAGTAAATGAACATTATAATGAAAGAAAACCTCTAGAGCAATTTTGCATTCCGTTTCAGCCTCAGCGATACGGCATTGAGCTTCTGTTGTTATTCGTTCAACTTCATCATCGAAATATTTCCGCTGCCTTTCGTTTTCTGCAATTAACTTATCCAATTCAATATCAAGTCTCCTGCACAAGCTTTTGTAGTCAAATTCTTCCTTCAATTTCACCATGTTCTGAACCTTCATTGCCTAGAATAAAATATAAAATTAAATATTATTCCACAAGCAAAGCAAATAAAACAATTTTCCTACACTTCCATGGAATCATGACTTCATGAGATGGCCAGCTGGTCACTATTTCGCAAGATGAAAGAAATTAAAACCATTAAATATATCTTAGTGTAAGATCATACTCTTTGTCCAAACATTATTGTACTTGTAGTCTCCCCCCTGTGTCTTGGAGATGGACCGATTGTCACAACCAATGATGTTCTTGCAGTGCCTATGAAATCCAATAGCAAGATGCAGCACAGTCAGAACAATTTATTGTGATAAGCAACAAGGTTTACAAGGGCATGCCTTCCTAGATGCCTAGGTATGCCACAATGTCATTTTTACTTCAACCAAACAATTGATATTTACCTCCAAATGAATCTTTAAGCAATCTAGTAAGCTTGGAATCACGAACAGGTACATGTGCGCTGCTTTCAGCAAGTGCATTGATGCATTTTCCAAGTGAACTTAGAGACAAGTTGATAGACTTTGCCTCTTCTAACGTATGCCCTTCACTTCCTGGAAACATCAGTTTTCTTCAGTTTTACAAGGTTGCAAACTATAGAAACAGCTATTATCTCAATTTCTTAACAGAGAGATGTGCCAATCTTTATCGATGAGAATGCACTCACCAGATTTGTCTATTCGCTCAGATCCTGCGAGGTCTACAACTACAAGCTTGCTTTTCCTAACAATAGGTGGTCGCAAAGACCCCATCATGGAAGAAGAATGCCCATTTTCACCAGACATACTAACATCCATTTCATTCCTACCTTTCACAGCCCTTCTGACATTTACCTTCAACAAAAGTGTCACAATAAGTACCAAAAAACCAATAATCACATATGTTTGTTGACAGACAGCAATACCAAGGAACATTAGACTACCATAAGGATTGCATGACTACGAGAAGATTCTGTATTCATTTTCGTGTTTGCAGCAGCACGATGAGCTTCGCCAATTCTTAGAAGATCCATAAAGCTCTTTTGGTCTCTAACTTCAACAACTGTAGCCCCTGGCAATGAAACATCACCTGTCCTTGGATCTTCTACAATAGCTATGTTGTCATTTATAGGATCAAGGAGATCTTGTATCATTTCCATGTACAACTGTAACAACCAAACGATATTCAGTTACGATTGAGTGCAATACAGATTACGAAAGCACAAGTTCAATTTGGGAAAATAAAATACAACACACTGAAGCCCAGAATAACAAACCTGTAAATAAGATAATGATATTGTATCAGTCTCTGGAGTTATATCAGCTAGAATATCCTCCATTGCACGGACCATAATTCCCCGTGCAGCAGTATCTTCATCACCAAGTCTTCCAAGCGTAAAAGTCTTGCCAGTACCAGTCTGCCCATATGCCATAACTGTACCATTATATCCCTCCAAAACACTCTGCAAAACACATAGTGCATAAAGTTAGTATAAAGCATAAAGTTAGTATAACCATTGCTAAGAAAGTAACAAAACGACATCAGTCAAACTAACAGCCATGGAACGCAAAATTCCAATAGTTGGACTTCACGCTCCGTCCTACCATGGCAGCTACTCTGCTGGTCCTTTTATTCGAAAATATAGGGCATGTTTAGTTTTGTTAAGACAAACTCTTGACCAGCAATTACTCCATTGATAAGTGAGACAATCATAAGAAAAAAATTGCATATCCAACACCCACATCAAACGTCATTTGCAATTTTGCTACGAATGTCTATCAACAAAAATTAGGCAAACAGCATGCAACACACAAATATATGTTGTTTCTTAGACATTTCCTAAAGAAGAGGCTAATGTGAATATCAATGTACCATAGACAGCAGAACGGATGACAAGGTTATACCAAAGACAGCAAAAAGGGTACCAAGGTTATACTCCATAAGGTTAGAGGTTCACATACCTCCACAACTGGTTTGGCAACAACTTCATACACTCTCTTCTGTGAAGAAAACTCTGTAAGCACTTCATCAAACTCAAATGTGTCCGACTCCCAATTGTTCTTACGAAGCTTTAGTCTTTTGAGCTTCATATAAAAATGTCATCCAGTTAGGCCATAAGAAAATAAATGAATCTTTTTTCGCATACTTCGCTAAACAAGAGAGCACCTCTGGCTGGAGTTCAACACAATCAGCAAAGTCAGCATCTGCCGCGAGCTCTTCTGCATTCCGAGGCCTAAGCCTTACCGCAACTCTAACTCTACTAGAAACTGCCAGAAAATGGGGGAGTAATTAAGATATTTCATTTGATTACGAAAATGCAGATGCTCCAGTTAAAATAAATATTTCCACACACACATGCAAATTAACTTATGAATTTGGACTGATCATGTCAGGCAAAATTAAAGCACAGCATGCAATAATAGTGACATATGCATTTTATCTCCAATTCGTTGGAGAACTGTGTCCATGATTTTGGCATGTATTTTTTCCTAATAATGCAAAACAAATCACCATACAGCGATTTCTCTGTAAACATAGTGCACTTTCCAGGCATGCTAAGTGAATTGTCTACTTGGACTGCCGTAACAACTAGGCAAGAGAACAGGGGGCGCACAAGAAAAGCTGCAGCATAATTCCTGGCAGGATGAAGTTAGGAAGCAACTTTGAAATGTGTCATCCGTATTTAACCACCAAAAATACTGAAGAAAAACAGAGTTGTCACCATTCTTTTGACATAGGGTTCATGTTAGCAGGTTGGATGCACCGCAGAATTATAAGAGTGCTATTGGCGTGATGCTCTGGCAAGTCCCGCAGATAAAGCCATGAAAGAATCATTCGGATGCAAATCTACCAAACCGTGTCCTTCAGTACAATTCACAGTTAATGTTCAGTGTGCGAGATTAATTCGAACGGTAGGTGGTGGCCGTGTCCACGGCCGTCCTGACCGATGCACCACGCAACAGGAGGACGAACGCATGGTCCTAGCACAACTAAGTCTACACCTACAAAATGTCCTCTCGTCAAGGAAACATCCATCCCTTCTTCTAACATTATGAACAAAAGGAAAACGAGCAGTACCGCGGCGCAGGATCCGCTATTGTTTTTTTTTTTCGGATGATACGATCCAAGGATATCATGATCCATTCCCCAAACGCGGCGCAGCCAGTAAAGTTTGCAGATGGTGTAAATATTCTGCAGCTACACGTTGGATACGACCATCATTCCAACCAAGCTCGCGGCGCCGTTACTGAACCAGCTCACCCAAAAAGCAGAGGAGATTCAGCATCCCGATCGCAACTATCCAAATGGCGCAAGTGCTCCGCAGCTACATCACGGAGACAAGCTTGGTCGCGACTCGACGAATCAGAATCGGCAAGGCATTACGGGATCAGGCGGCGGATTCTTCATCCGAGACGCGCTACCAAGCCCAACGGCCAAATGCAGATCAAGGGAAACCCCCGTAACACCCCCAAACCAAAGCGGCAAAATCCAAATCCAAATCCGGATCCCTTTCCGAGGGAGTATACCCACCTCCGGACTCCGACGAGTTGCGCCCGCCCGCCGCGGGGAGCGGGCCCGAGCTGGTCCTGCGGTACGCGCCGCCGCCGCCGCCGCCGGAAGCGGAGAGGCGGGGCTTGCCCGCGGCGGCCTTGGGCGTGGCGGTGGAGCTCTGCTGCCTGTCCATCTTGGCGCTGGTCCTGGAGCCCAGCCCTCCCCCGCCATTCCTCGCGCCGCTCGCCATCTTAGGTAGGCGCAGCAGCGAGAGATCACGGGGAGCGGGTGAGCCGAGGAGGGAGCACGGGAACGGTGGCCGGGGAATAAATGCAAGCGGAGTGGGAGGGAGGGGCGGGGCCCGCCGGCAGCGAGGAAGTGGACGGCCGGCGCGGCGAGGAGGAGTGGAGGCTGGAGCTGCTGGGTTGGTGGACGGAGCGAACGAGGGGAGAGGAGGCTGAACTAGTCCAGACGAAGCCGAGCCGAGCCGAGCCGATTTGTGTGTCTTGTCGCGTTTGTGGGCCCCACATGGGCAGTGTCGGTCCCACCTGGCAGTGAGAGGGCCCGGCGGTGACGTGCGTTTGAATTCGGCTGCCTCCCTCTCTCCGGGTTTGGGGGTGGGGTAAAGCTGCCTGTGGCCTCTGTTACTTGATCAGGATTAACCTGATGACACCCAGTGGAGGGGAAGTGGTTCGAAAAAAATTGGTGCAACTTTTGAGATCCTTTGCAATCTTCTCTTGCTAGAGATCATTCATTCTCTGGATATTTGATGATTTTTTTTTTGAATTTTGGATATTTGGTGATGGATCGATCGGTCTTGTCAGCGCAGGGGCAAAGAGCATATGCTAGAACAATCGTGTCACCGTCGGTGTTACATCCAGCTATATAGTGCATAGTACACCTTTCAGAGGATCTAGCCAGCCGGTGCCATGTTTCCATCCATCTACATGTTCCTTGCGGGAGTCACAAGCAAAGGAGATATTTAGGGCCTGTTCGTATCCGCTCCATTCCACCAAATCCGCTCCTGTATTTCTGACTTCGAGGAGCGCGCGGAGCTCGACTTTGGTCACTCCACGAAAACGCACTGCAGCTCCTTCCGCTCCGCGCTTTGGACTCCGGGGAGTTGGTGCGTTCGGCGCCGCTTCGTCCGCTCCGGGAGCGCAGCTGAGGAGCGGAGAGGATCCGAACAGGCCCTTAGGGTGTGTTCGGTTCTAGAATGTGAGGGAATGGAATGGAACCATTTCATTCTACTGTCACGGAACCATTTCATCCCTGTGTTCGGTTTGGACAAAAAATTGTCACGGAACCATTCCATCCCTGTGTTCGGTTTTGGAATGGGATGAGAATGGAATGGAATGGAGTGAGAATGGAATTATTCTAAACTCGATTAATTATTTCCTAAACTGGATTAATTATTGCTAAACTTAATTAATTATTGCTAAACTTGATTAATTATTCCTAATCTTGATTAATTATTCTTAATCTTGATTAATTATTGCTAAACTTGTTTAATTAGCGTGTGACAGTGCCGGACCGGTGCATTCCGAATATTGAGGGAATATTTCCTTTTCTGGAACCAATGAATTCCATTCCATGTCCTAACCGAACACAAGAATGGGTTCTGGGAATGGAACGGTTCCATTCCATTCCACTCCATCCTAGAACCGAACACATCCTTAGTTACTTCTCTCTGAATCCTTCCAAAAAAAAGGGCACTGAATTCATTTCTGCAAAGAACAGATAGATCAGAGGTTAACCCTTCACAGACGTAATAATCAATCACCTAACAATGTACGGAGAACAACTTGGGTAGAATTAATTTCGGGGCAATAAGAGATGGGTAGGATAGGAAAGTGATGATACTAGGAAGTGCCTTTGCTTGGATTGCAGATTCAGTTTGAGTGATCTACACAAGCGACAAGCCTACATCTACATGTTGTTGTTGTGTGCATGTATATATAGTGCTCATATACTCAACAGAGATTATATTTAGCCTGCAGTGGGGAGTTGGGTACAAGTCGATCACATCAGCATATCGAAGACAACAGCGGTGCATCCCTTTCGTCTTAATCTATCTAGTACTATCGATCTCTTTACTGAGACCCTTAATGATCATGCTTTCCCCTATCGCTATGCTTGTTCACGTCAAGATCACATACGGTTCTTGTTCCCATGAATGATGCTTTCGATGCATAGTTAATTAGGTATGTGGTTTGAACTCTCTTGAAGTCACAACAAGATCTTTATGGACCAATTTTGCTGTGAATTAATTAGCAAACTTATTTGAAGATAGTAATGGAGGTATTAGCACTGGAGATACAAATAGTTGCACGGGAGGAGCAGTTTCATACAAATACTTGTCAAAGTGAACAAACTCATACAAGAACTTGTCACGCTGTGCAAACTCATACAAAAACAGTCCGAAACCATCCGATTCGTCCACAGTGGCAGCCACGTCATATACGTAATTTTGCGACAACGCCCTCAGAAAGAACTGATAGGACGATTGGGTCCAAAGCAACGTGCAGACAGCACAAAATAAGTACCAGGTACTCGGTTTATTTAATATTGACGGACAAGTCCCTGCGAGCTCATAAAAGGAAACTGCTACTGATTGACGGAACCTTCTCTGTCCCCTCCGTCTGCGCCGTCGCCACTACGCCGCCGTCCCGCGATCATGGCGGATGATCCCTACTACCGCAGATACGACATGGAGGCGCCGGAGTACGGTATGTTTTCGTGGTCGTGGCATCCGTGTTCTTCTCTCCCGCACGTTCTTGTCCGCCGCTCTGTTCTTCTCCGCCATGGTGACGATCAGATGTGGCTTTGGTCGAATAAACGTTTGGAATCGCAATTGTACACGACAGGGAGAAGGAGCGAACGGTGAGGTTAACGCGACTGGGAGTGCTGGATTTTATCGTTCCATACCTGTCCGTGATGATTCATATAGTTGGAGGGGGTTTCTGCAAAATGTACACACCACTACTTTTCCACCGTGGCAGCCACGTGTCGTCTCCGCAGCACACTTGTACCTGTTCGAATCCGCAAGACAACTATTTGTATAAGTTTGTGCACCTGCCCGGACGCGCCCGGACGCGTCCGCCACGTCGGACCTGGCAATGCGGGCCTACCCAATTTTTCCCTTAAATCGGACGGAAACCTTGCTTCTTCCTCTTCCTCCTCCGCTCTGTCCAGTTTGGCCGCACCGCTCTGTCCAGTTTGGCCGCACCACTCTGCTCCGCCGCCGGCGACTGACCGCCGCCGCCGCCCCCAAGTCACAGCGTCCGCGGCCAAGTCCTCTGCGGTCGCCGGAGGTCCGCTCCCGGTACGTTTAGCATCGCCCGACCTCCACCTCGCTCTCATAGTGTTTGTGTAAATGCCGGCACCGGATTTTGATTAAGTGTTCATGCATGTAGCCATGGATTCTTCGTCCGACGAGTATGATTACTCGGCCATGGATGAGTTGGTTTACAAGGAGTTCATCAACGGGTCCAGTGATGAAGAGATGTTTGACGACGGAGACGAGGAGGCCGCCATGTCCATGATGAGCATTCAAGAGGAAATGGAGAAGAAGGAGGAGCATGTTCTCAACTTCAAGGGATCAATTAACGGGCGGATCACCGTGGACCGTGACAGGCTCAAAGGCGCTCGAGATCTATATGACGATTACTTCAAGCGTCCGAAGCCGGTCTTTCATGAGGGGTTTTTCCGACGTCGGTTCCGGATGAGCTCAAGACTATTCGAGCACATACAAGAGAAAGTAACAAAGTATGATGACTATTTCAAGTTGAAGTATGATTGCTGCGGAAAACTATCCTTCTCTCCTATGCAGAAATGCACCGCTGCTTTGAGAATGCTTGCGTATGGAAAAGCCGCGGATGCCATAGACGAGTATGTCCGGATGGGAGAGAGTACATGCATCGAGTCTATGGAGCACTTTGCATACGCCGTCGTGAAGGTGTTTGGGCCAAAATATCTGAGAGAACCGAATGTTGAGGACACCGCAAGGCTATTGGCCCTAGGAGAAGCAAGAGGATTTCCTGGTATGCTAGGTTCAGTAGATTGCATGCATTGGCAATGGAAAAATTGTCCAACGGGATTGCGTGGGCAGTACCAAGATCACAGTAAGGACGCCACTATTGTACTTGAAGCTGTGGCATCTCAAGACTTGTGGATTTGGCATGCTTTTTTTGGCATGCCCGGTTCTCACAATGACATCAATGTGCTTCAGCGCTCTCCCCTGTTCAAGAGGCTCTGTGATGGGGAAGCTCCACCATGCAACTACACCGTCAACGGACACGACTACACCATGGGATACTATCTTGCAGATGGTATATATTCTCAGTGGGCGGCTTTTGTGAAGACTATCAGTAATCCCACTGGTCCCAAAAAATGTGGATTTGCAGCTGCACAGGAGGCTGTTAGGAAAGATGTCGAGAGGGCATTTGGTGTGTTGCAAGCTCGTTGGGGCATAGTCCGTGGAGCCGCAATGATGTGGGATCTGGAGGTTCTATGGCAGGTCATGACTTGTTGTGTAATTTTGCACAACATGATTGTGGAGGATGGGGGAGAAGGGGCAGCTCGCACTGATTTTGAGAAGTCTGGAGAACATGTCCAGCTACCTGAACAAGAAGCGGAGCATGTCATGCAATTCCTTGAGATGCATCGACAACTTCGAGATGAAGTAGCGCACACCCAACTACTCAATGATCTGGTGGAGCATATGTATGTCTTCATGGGGAAGGAGTGAATTTTAAGTTGCAATGATTTGTGTCCGAATAATGTGAACTTTTATGTCCGGCTACTTTTATTTGTTTAGATACAATTATGTTGTAATAACGTGATGTAAACTATTTATTTAGACATCAAAACTACCTCTATGATGGACGTGCATGGCTTGCATGTATTTGGGTGTCAATATTTGAACATTGTGGTTGTAGGACACTAGTTTTGGGGGTTGTCCGGTCGGTGTCCGCGGACGCGTCATGGGGGCCGAATTTGGGGCCTCCGCTTGGAGATGCTCTAATACCTCATAGCAATGCTCTCCATGAACAGGAGTTTGCCAAGTAAGTACGCACTAAACAAAGAGATTAGTTCAGATATATAATGCCACTGCTAACCGGTAGTAGTATACAAAATAATCGAATTAATTAGACTAGTTGTTGCAGCACCATCCCTGCACTGTCACGGCGACTCCTGTTAGTATGAAATAATAACAAGACCTTGGTGGCCCCATGTAGCTCGGGGTTTTGAGCAGTACTCCAGTCCATGACGGCTAAAAATAGCTGGTGCCTGTTGTGCTGGTCGTTGGGAGCCCTGAGCAGCAAGGCAAGAGGGTGCTCCAAATCGAATGATTCAACCGCTCCGTACTTGCTTGCTTGTCAAGGACCATTCGTGTTTTTTCGTGCAATAATCTCCACTGGAGTAACTAAGATGTATAAAAAGCTAGTATCTTTTTTCCACTCCATTAGTGTCAGCAGAGAGCTAGCTAAGTATGTTTTCTTTTTCCTTGCAGCTCTTCCATGCTTTAGCATATTAGATGTTGTCTGAAACTAAGATTGACCCGATCTGATATTTTCTAATTGGATCTATCGATACCGCTATTAGATGTTGTCTGAAACTCTGAATCTGAATGCAGGCTTGGATAATTCGCGTTCAGGCAATCAGGCTGAGACCAGCGGACATGTGCTGCCGTAGATCGAACTCTGTCATGGCCCATGGGATCGATCCAACCAGAAAGGTACTTGATGCTTTTGTCAGAAATAATTGCGGACGCTTGGGCACACGCACACGGTCGGATCTGGGAAGAAAAGGGTGCGAGGTCATGCAGAACCCGGGAGCTCATTGCGTCGATGTAAAATGTCGCGTGGATCATCAACCTCCCGCTCGATCGATGTGTCGCGCTTGGCCCTAGGATACTCTCATACTCACTCACCGGCCGACGGCGGCGGCGGCGACGCCGGCGACGGTGACGGGGGCGTTCTGAATGCTCGGCCACTGATCACCAGCAAACGAGCTCTTCCTGGCGTCAGTCAGCACGATCGAGCGCACGTTGAGCGGCGCGTGGCATGTCGGGGCGGCGGTGGCGCAGCGGCTAGTGGCCAGCGGATCGGTCCTTATTTTCTCCCGGCCGGATGCGCCGCATCATGCATCCAACCTTCTTCTGGTTATCATCCATCCGAAGTACTGCTGTCGCTACGTAAGGCGACTTCATTCATTTGCTGCTGTCGATTGTGGTGGCGTTGGTGGCCATCGGCGCACGCACGTTGGACGTGCCGGGCATGCCGGCAGTTTTCAATCGGCCGGCAGCTGATTAAACCATGACCACGGCCCGCGGGTGATGTGGGCTCGGAGCGGGGTTGCTAAATAAGGATTAAGTATATATTTCACGGTCAAATTCTATTGATCGGAGAAAAACCTTCCCCAGAAATAATTGATCTGATTTAAACACTGAGGTAGTCAATACCATGTAAATCACCCCCTAAACGCTGGTTTTGGCCAAATTTTTATGGTTTGTCATGATTTGGAGCTGTTTCGGTTGACTTGGCGCTGACGTGGCAATATATGCATGGTTGGGCATTGACGGCGCCGTTACTTCCCACGTCACGCGTTGTCTTTCCGAACCCATTGCCTCTTTGTCTCCCATGGCCATGGACTCCACTGCCAACACCGCGTGGTTGATTTCTTGCTCGCACGTCGCCACCACCGGCCACCCCCACCACGCCATGGACGTCGCCGCCAGTAGCTGGTACGCGCCATCAGCGTGAAGATGATCGCCGCCACCTCGCTTCCTTTTTATTTGTCGCATCCTCGTCCTCTTACCTCCGCTTCGATTGCTCCACCGATTGCTTCTTCGTCCTCTATGTTGACTGCACCATCCGCCGCCCAACCTCGAGCTTGCCGTCAACTTCTGGGCCGATTTTCTGCTCCTTCGCTTGATTGACATGGAGACTCACGGTTAGTGCAACCATCATGTACTGTTGTTTCCCTTGCTTCGACTGCTCCATCACCCCTCTCCATCGATGCACCGTCCGCCGCCCAATCTCGAGCTCGCCCTCAACTTCTGTGCTGGTTGTTCTGCTCTTTCGTTTGATCGACATGGAGAATCACGATTAGTGGAACCGTCATGTACTTCTATGTTTTCTTCAGCCTCAACTTCCATGTTTTAATCGGTCAAATCCAGGGTTTTAGGGCAATTTTGTGCAGCATAACCGTATGACATGGGTGATGAATTAACATGTTAGCATGAGTTAGAATGAACTAGTAAATTTTGATATTAACTTAAGCAGCCTACTGAAATAGGAAGGAGTGAAATAAACAGCTGGGGAAATCTTCTGGCTTTTTTCTTAAAGTTCAGGCAATTTAAATGTGTTGATTAAAATCTCCATCGATTGATGACAACTAATTATTTTTGCATTGATTCTATAATGTCTCTTTTTGCAACCTCTAGAACCAAATGTAAAGAGAAAGATACCTCAAATGACCATTGCACATAAGAGTTCGTTAGACTGACATTCAGAATAAGATCCTTGAAATGTGATAGATAGATCTCATCAACTTGTTTATTTTAACAACATTGTAAAATAATCACTTTCCTGAAAGATTGCTAATCATATCTTTTGAACATTCACCAAGATCTAAGATGAGTGCATAAATCTTTTTGCTACAACATAATTATGTTATTTTTTGCTCCATATGTGTACCTCATGATAACAAATGTCTTGGTGGTACAATTTCATTTCCAAAAAAAAGTATTGCTCATTAATCATCTCGTTCAGGTATTGTTTATACTAAACTTTTATAATTGTTTGCTACTTAGTCAATATAATTAAATATATAAAATATTGCAAAAATAATAATTATGATGTTCTTTGTTGTATATTTACAAATTGAATGTCTATAATTCAAATATATATTTGGGATTTTCTAAATGTAAATAATATTTGGTAAAAACAAATGTTACTCTCTTCTTAGTGCCTTTTAAAAAGATATGTAAATCAAATTTCTTAAGTATGAGAAGAATAAATGACAAACCGAAATGCATTCACAGATTAATTGGTGACACTTGAATAAACTCCAATATGTGTTTATATGTGTGTGCACTTTTTTCTCCATGTCAGCATCTTCCAATCGTCTTCGATCGCTACTCTAGAGTTTTCTATTAGCATATATCTAATCATGCACAAAAATCGTTGTCGAGATAGTTGTTATTCCGCACGACTTAGAGATCTGAACACTTATATTTATGTCCATAAAAATATTGATTCGAACATAGATGCTACAAAAATAATTACTAAGCTTTGTGTTTTGAATAATAAGGGGCTCTCGAGGATGACATGGCAGGAGCAGCGTAACACAACCACCACAAAGGTTAAGTTCTCCTTCAGAGACCGCAAATTTTTGTTGACCGACATTTTCGGTTCACCAAATGTGGCAGAAAAATCATTGCACTTCTTTAACTGATTCGTATGCTTAATTATCCGTTGTTAAATACTCCAGCATTCAATTTTTCTTGTGTGTAGTCTTCCGTTATCGGATCGAGCAGCTTATATAATATCCAGCTTAGTAGTCTTCTGTTTGGATTCTCCCTGGTCCGTTGCTCGATGCATGAGGTCATAGCTAGAGTTGCCATCAACTACCTCGCACAGGGCAAGATTGACCCGATCTGGCATTATTTTCTAATTGGATCTATCGATACTGCTATTATATGTAGTCTGAAACTCTGAATGTGAATACAGGATCTTGGATAATTTGGCGTTCAGGCAATCAGGCTGAGACCAGCAGACATGTGCTGCCGTAGAACTCTGTCAACTGTCATGGCCCATGGGATCGATCCAACCAGAAAG
This sequence comes from Poa pratensis, assembly GCA_947311845.1. Lineage (NCBI taxonomy): Eukaryota > Viridiplantae > Streptophyta > Magnoliopsida > Poales > Poaceae > Poa > Poa pratensis. The sequence goes on from CAMZMU010000082.1 coordinate 29,386,582, forward strand.
GTACTTGGATGCTTTTGTCAGAAATAATTGCGGACGCTTGGGCACACGCACGCACACGGTCGGATCTGGGAAGAAAAGGGTGCGAGCCTGCGAGGTCACGCAGAACCCGGCCGGGAGCTCATTGCGTCGATGTAAAACGTTGCGTGGATCGGAGATGCCTCAGCCCTTGCCATGCCTCGACGCGCTGGGTCAGCAGGTGATGCTACTGGACGGCGAGGAGATGACGCATGAAGACGGATGATGGCTACGTGTTGGTGAACCCCAAGAGGAAGGTTATAATGTAGACAGCAGAAGTTTTCCCTTGAATAATCTACCCAAGGTTATCAATCCAGTAGGACTTGACGATCTATCGGAAGGTTGTTGATGTTGACTCCCCCTGGCGCTAGGAGCTTGCACCAACGTGGAATCTGCACAGACACAAACCAGAACTTTGCCCAACACGAAACAGAGAGGTTGTCAATCTCTCCGGTCTTGCAGAAACAAAGAGTTAAACGTATGGTGTGGAAAACAGCAGGAAAAACAGCAAGTAACAGGAAACAGATGATTGCAGCAGGTTGTGTAAACAGTATGAGGAAATTGGACCAGGGTCCACAGTTCACTAGTGGTGTCTCTCTCAGAACAGATAACTAGCATGTTGGGTAAACAAATTACAGCTGGGCAATTGACAAATAGAGAGGGCATAACAATGCAATACATGCCAAGATGTCTACTATGAAATCTAGTTGGGCATTACAACAAAGTACATAGACCGTTATTCCAACCGCATCTATGCCTAAATAATCCACCTTCAAGGCAGCATCCGCATCCATTCAGTATTAAGTTGCTAACAACAGATTATTGCATGAAGTAAAGTGTGTAATGTAATCAATACAAGTGCCCTTGGACACTGCACCAATGTTTTATCCCTAGTAGCAACAGCACATCTACCATCTTAGACCTTTCTGTCACTGATCCAGATATCTAGAGACTGAACCCACTATCGAGCATAAATACCCCCTCTTGGAGTCACAAGCATCTACTTGGCCAAAGCATCTACTAGCAACGGAGAGCATGCAAGATCAAGAGCACATAGATAAACAACTTGAATAAACATGGTATCAATATTCATCGGATCCCAGCAAACACAACATCTAGCATTACAATAAGATGATCTTGATCATGTTAGGCAGCTCACAAGATCTAAACATGGAGGCACAAGGTAGAGAGACAACCATCTAGCTACTGCTATGGACCCGTAGTCCAGGGGTGGACTACTCACGCATCACTCCGGAGGCAGGCATGGTGATGTAGAGCCCTCCGGTGATGATCTCCCCTCCGGCAGGGTGCCGGGAAGAGCTTCAGAACTCCTCCGATCTGAGATTGACGATGACGGCCGCGACGGAACTTTTCGTGGAATATGATCGACCGTAATAGGGTTTTCGCGTCGCGGAGAATATATAGGCGAAGAGGCGGCGTCGGTGGCCGAGGGGGGCCACCACGCCATAGGGGGGCGCGGGCCCACCCTGGGCCGCGCCCTAGTGTGGCGTGGCCCCCTGGTGGGTCTGCTCCGACTCCCCTTTGGACTCCGTGATCTCCTCGTGATATTATTGACGATGTCTTTTGTTTCGTCCAATTCCGAGAATATTTCCTTAATAGATTTTCTGAAACCAAAAACAGCAGAAAACAGGGAACTGGCACTGTGGCATCTTGTTAATAGGTTAGTCCCAGAAAATGCATAAAAATGATATAAAGTATAGCCAAAACATGTAGCAATTGATATAATATCAGCATGGAACATCAAAAATTATAGATACGTTTGAGACGTATCAAGCATCCCCAAGCTTAGTTCCTGCTCGTCCTCGAGTAGGTAAACGATAAAAACAGATAATTTTTGAAGTGACATGCTACCAACACAATCTTTGATCAAATAACAATGTAATGCACATGATCTGAATGAAGTGATCCAAGCCAATGGTCTATAGTTTGCAAGCAAGTAAATAAAGAGTAAACATAAGTGATCACACAAGTGCAAACTTTCATGAATAACACTATAAAACATTTAGAGATATAATAGTCTAACATAATAGTTAGTTCACAGCAGCAATAATTTCAACATGAAAGTGTTTGTATCAACACAAAGGAAGATAATAGCTTCAGCTTTTGCTTCAACTTTCAACATGTATATCATATAGATAATGTCAATGCAAAGAATATGATCAACCAAACACAAAGTTATGTAAAAACTGTTATACTGGAGTTGACAATGATGTTTGCTTAAGTAGACAGAAAGAAGTGGGAAAACTGACTCAACATAAAAGTAAAAGAATGGCCCTTCGCAGAGGGAAGCAGGGATTAACATCATGTGCTAGAGCTGTAGTTCCCGAAGGCATATAGAGAGCATAAAATATTGTTTTGTAAGGTAATGGTGTATACAGGTGTCAACAAATCAAATAGCAGGTACTTGTCATCTTCCATGGCTAACTAACTTTTAGAGCGGTTCCGAGAGTTTTTAGGACTGCACTTGTAACAAGCACTTATTGGTGACACTCCTCCCAACCATTTACTTTCCACAAACCATGGCTAACCGAATCCTCGGGTGCCCACCAACATTCACCATGGAGGAGTGTCTATTTATTTATTTATAGGGTGGACTAACCAGCTCTTTAATGCAAAATAAAAGGTGGAGAAGCAGATGAAGCTGCCAATCCTTGTAAATTAATTAGCATGGAAGATGACAAATCTCACTACTACGTCCTTATGAGCTTTTCAAGTAGTGACACAAAAAGGAAATGTAACAGTTTTGAGTAGTTAGTAGATAGCACATGAAGAAATTTACTTGGAATGGTGAAAACACCACATAATAGGTAGGTATGGTGGACACAGGTGGCATGGATTTGGCTCAAGGTTTTGGATGTACAAGAAGCATTCCCTCTTAGTACAGAGTTTAGGCTAGCAAGGTTATTATAAGCAAACATCATTATCAACTGGAATAGCAAGAGTGTACATAAAACACAAGGTTTGACGAACCATAGACTCCCACTGTCTTCCTTGTTAACACATAGCCTTCATCCAAAAATTATCTAGACTACTATGGACTTCCAATTATGCAACAGATTATTATAGCAGAAAATCCTTATAGTAGTTCTTCATTAATAGCCATTACTTACATGATGCACAAGCTTAAACATTAATTACTTGACAGCTCAAAACAATTGGCAAGCATCAAATTACTCAAGACAACGATCTAAAAAGATTCATGTAAGCATTTTATACCACTACCACATGCATAGCATTTTTCTGGTCCAACCAAACACCAATCAACTTATTTGACAACTCTCCAAACAGATATAAGTGAAGCAAGAGAGTACTTTCTTCAAAAGAAACTGAAAGCTCTAACAAGAGATATGAAAAACTGAGAGCTAACAGCAATAACAGCAACTAGACAGGAATACTCAACAAGTATAAGTGAAGCACAAGAGTATTCTAATGAAAAAGTGGAGCGTGTCTCTCTCCCAAACATGAATACTAGGATCCAACAAGTATAGCACAGCAAACAAAACAAAACAAACTGAAAACAAAAACACACTGACGCTCCAAGGAAGAGTACACTAGCATGAAGCAATAAAAATATAGCACCATTAGAGATGACCTGATAATTTGTAGATGAAGAAGGGGATGCCTTGGGCATCCCCAAGCTTAGATGCTTGAGTCTTCTTGAAATATGCTGGGGAGGTAAGCCTCCCCAAGCTTAAGCTCTTCACTCTTCTTGATCATGTAATATCATTCTCCTCTATCAACACTTGAAAACTTCCTTCACACCAAAACTTAACAGCTTTTCTCATTAGCAGGTTAGTGCACTAAAAGATAATACTTCAAAGTTCTAGCAAAGACAAAACTCACAAGCCAACTATTTTAAACATTAGCCACTGTTACTAGGCTCAAGTGGGCACTTTTACACGAAAAGAAACCACTTAAAAACTTGTAAAAGAGAGAATGCAAAATAAAAGACAGAATCTGTCAAACCAGAACAGTCTGTAATGACGAATTTTTTCGAGGCACTTACGATGCTCAGATGAAGAACTTTTGAAATAATGAAAGTTGCGTAACATCATCAGGAACATGCACAAAAAGTTTCAGCATTTTTCGATTTTTTCTGATTTTCTACTGAATTAAACGGTGACGAACAGCAATCTGTCCAATGCAGTCCCGAAAATAAATACCAACTTTGCATTAGTAACTCTCCTTGGCACAACAAAACAGCAAATAAAAGATACAAAGGAGTTGCTACAGAGGTAAACAAGCATCCTTGACTAATACTGAAAATAAAAGATAATGGGTTGCCTCCCAAAAGCGCTTTCTTTTAATGCCTTTTAGCTAGGCTAGAAGATTTTAATGATGCTCTCATAAGAATAAGAGTTGAAAAACAAAAGAGAGCATCAAGAGGCAAATATCAAACACATTTAAGTCTAACCCACTTCCTATGCAAAGGAATCTTGTAACAAAATAAATTATTGAAGCATAAAGCAACTAGCATAGAAAGATGAAACAAATATAGCTTCAAAACTTTCAACATAAAGAGAGGTGTTTTAGTGACTTGAAAACTTTTACAACCATATTTTCCTCTCTCATAATAACTTTCAGTAGCATCATGAACAAACTCAACAATATAACTATCACATAAAGCATGCTTTTCATGATCTACAAACACATAATTTTTATTAAGCTCTAAAACAGTGGGGTTATCAAACCCACTTTTGACAATAATAGTATAATAAATATCATTAGCCAATATAGGACCATCATCAAGAGCATTATCATATATAACATTAGGGAGCACATTTTTACTTTCTGCAATTTCCTTTTCTTGAGTCAAGGAGCTTGTTACTTCAAATTTATCAAAAGGAGATATTTCAATAGAATCATGACATTCAACAATATAGCATTTTTCCTCCTTATGTGGGCATGGAGGGTAATCATATAATGTAAGAGTTAAAGAGTTACTATCATTAGAAGGTAGATCCTCCTTTTGTTCTTCACTCTCCTCCTCTTTTTCATCCAATGAGATCACAGTTTCAGCAATTTCTTCTTCCATAGGTCCCTGAAAAGAAGCAAGTTGTTCTGGAGAATAAGTTTTCTCAAGAAATTTAGTGATATAAGGATTGTCATTGTAATATTCAAGGCAGTAACCAAGTATAGAAAAATTCTCAGATTTATAAGGAGAATCATCATCTTGAATATAACCAGCAATTTCATAAGCACCCTTAAAAACAACAAATTCTTCAGTTTGTTCAAGATTACCAAAGTCATAGTTTCCTTTAGCATAAGCAGCCAAGGTTTCATTATCATTATAATCACATTGGAAAGGGAGGTGTTTATGCCTTCTACAACAAAAAGATTCATTAAAGCAGTAGGATTCATCAAATGTAGAACACAAGTTCTTAGCAAAATAATTCAATCTACTTATTTGTTCCCATAGATGTTTCCCTTTTTGAGACAAGCGGTATTCCTCATAATAAGTTTGATGTTCCTCCGTGAACCCACCGTGCCAATAATATTTAGTATCAAAGAGAGAAGCCATTGATAGCAAGTAAACAACTAGACATAATAACAAACCGAAATAAACTAGATGCAAGAAACTAATTTTTTTTGTTTTTGATTTTTAACAGCAAGCAAAACAAAACTAAAACAAGACAAAAAACAAAGTAAAGAGATTGGAACTGAGAGACTCCCCTTTCCAATAGCCTCCAAGTCCCCGGCAACGGCGCCAGAAAACAGCTTGATGGCTACGTGTTGGTGAACCCCAAGAGGAAGGTTATGATGTAGACAGCAGAAGTTTTCCCTTGAATAATCTACCCAAGGTTATCAATCCAGTAGGACTTGACGATCTATCGGAAGGTTGTTGATGTTGACTCCCCCTGGCGCTAGGGAGCTTGCACCAACGTGGAATCTGCACAGACACAAACCAGAACTTTGCCCAACACGAAACAGAGAGGTTGTCAATCTCTCCGGTCTTGCAGAAACAAAGAGTTAAACGTATGGTGTGGAAAACAGCAGGAAAAACAGCAAGTAACAGGAAACAGATGATTGCAGCAGGTTGTGTAAACAGTATGAGGAAATTGGACCAGGGTCCACAGTTCACTAGTGGTGTCTCTCTCAGAACAGATAACTAGCATGTTGGGTAAACAAATTACAGCTGGGCAATTGACAAATAGAGAGGGCATAACAATGCAATACATGCCAAGATGTCTACTATGAAATCTAGTTGGGCATTACAACAAAGTACATAGACCGTTATTCCAACCGCATCTATGCCTAAATAATCCACCTTCAAGGCAGCATCCGCATCCATTCAGTATTAAGTTGCTAACAACAGATTATTGCATGAAGTAAAGTGTGTAATGTAATCAATACAAGTGCCCTTGGACACTGCACCAATGTTTTATCCCTAGTAGCAACAGCACATCTACCATCTTAGACCTTTCTGTCACTGATCCAGATATCTAGAGACTGAACCCACTATCGAGCATAAATACCCCCTCTTGGAGTCACAAGCATCTACTTGGCCAAAGCATCTACTAGCAACGGAGAGCATGCAAGATCAAGAGCACATAGATAAACAACTTGAATAAACATGGTATCAATATTCATCGGATCCCAGCAAACACAACATCTAGCATTACAATAAGATGATCTTGATCATGTTAGGCAGCTCACAAGATCTAAACATGGAGGCACAAGGTAGAGAGACAACCATCTAGCTACTGCTATGGACCCGTAGTCCAGGGGTGGACTACTCACGCATCACTCCGGAGGCAGGCATGGTGATGTAGAGCCCTCCGGTGATGATCTCCCCTCCGGCAGGGTGCCGGGAAGAGCTTCAGAACTCCTCCGATCTGAGATTGACGATGACGGCCGCGACGGAACTTTTCGTGGAATATGATCGACCGTAATAGGGTTTTCGCGTCGCGGAGAATATATAGGCGAAGAGGCGGCGTCGGTGGCCGAGGGGGGCCACGGGCCCACCCTGGGCCGCGCCCTAGTGTGGCGTGGCCCCCTGGTGGGTCTGCTCCGACTCCCCTTTGGACTCCGTGATCTCCTCGTGATATTATTGACGATGTCTTTTGTTTCGTCCAATTCCGAGAATATTTCCTTAATAGATTTTCTGAAACCAAAAACAGCAGAAAACAGGGAACTGGCACTGTGGCATCTTGTTAATAGGTTAGTCCCAGAAAATGCATAAAAATGATATAAAATATAGCCAAAACATGTAGCAATTGATATAATATCAGCATGGAACATCAAAAATTATAGATACGTTTGAGACGTATCAACGGACTTGGTAACGACGGCGACTCGGTGAGGGGGGAGTCTCAACCCGTTGTGGACGACATTGACGCCGACACGGAGGCTACTACGCTTGGAAACCTCCTCGACGCCGATGTTGATGACGACGCTCACGATGATGATGCTGCTGACGCGGGAGGTACTGCTCCGTCATCAGGTACGCGATAAGTTGTGTCACGGATCTGTTCAGCCTACCGGCTGTGCCGTTGCTGCCAACGCCTCCTCTGTCAATGCCACGTGCTCCTGTGACCCTACCAACCCCCGATCGTCGCAGCAGCAGGCTCGCGCCGAAACCACAACTCCAAGCGGTCGACAAAGCGCAGCGTGTCCTCCACAAGAAAATGAGGCTCGACTTTGGAGATATGTCGCGAACACCTGCAAGTCTCTGTTCTCTGCTTCGGCAATCGACGGCTTGAGTACCCTCTTCAGGCTGAACTTGTCGTCCATGACGGCATCCGATGAAGCTTTGATGGCATTGCTGGCCAGGGGGAAGCGACTTCCCGCCACCGGCGACGCTGGACGTCTCCGCCTGATCTGATTCCTGGTCCCAGGCCGCGCCACATAGTCGCATTTTGAAAAAATGACAATTTATCTTTCTGAGAGACTGGACGGAATAGGATGATCTGGATCCTCGCAAGGATATTTTTCTCTCGTTTAGTAGGCCCTGACATGTATGGTTCTTTTTCTTTTGACTTCAGCCATATCATGTTTGTTTCTCCTATATCAATATCGATCGGCCGGGCGCACGTTGCGCCGAGCGTGGCATGTCAGGGCGGCGGGGGCGCAGCGGCTAGTGGCCAGCGGATCGGTCCTTATTTCTTTTCCCGGGTGGATGCGCCGCATCATCATGCATCCAACCATATCCGAAGTACTGTTGTCGCTACGGCGACTTCATTCATCGGTGCACACACGTTGGACGTGCCGGGCATGCCGCCGGTTTTTCAATCGGCCGGCAGCTAATTAAACCATGACCACGGCCCGCAGGTGATGTGGGCTAAGCATATACTATTTCGCCCTCAAATCCTACCGATTGGAGCAAAACCCTCATGGACAAATGACTGGTCTGACTTAAACCCTGAGCTACTCAATACCATGTAAATCACCTCCTAATGTTGGTTTTGGCAAAAAAATTGGTGGTTTGACATGATTTAGAACTGTTTTGGGGGTGGTTGACTTGGTGCTGACGTGGCAATGGATGGTTGGTTGGGCATTGACGGCGCCGTTACTGCCAACGCCGCGCGTTGTCTTTGGTCCGAACCCACTGCCTCTCTGTCTCCCACGACCACGGCCTCCACAGCCAACGTTGCAAAGTTGCTTCTTTGCCCGCATGTTGCCGCCACCTTGCTTCCTTTTTCTTCGTCGCCTCCTCATCCCGTTTCCTCTGCTTCGACTACTCTGTCGACTGCACCGTTCGCCGCCCAACCTCGAGCTCGCCGTCAACGTCTGGGCATTTTTTCTGCTCCGTAGCTTGATTGACATGGAGAATCACAGTTAGTGCAACCGTCTTGTACTGTTGTTTCTCTTACTTCGACTGCTCTGTCGCACCTCTCTGTCGAGTACACCGTTCGCCGCCCAATCTCGAGCTCACCCTCAACTTCTGGGCTAGTTGTTTTGCTCTTTCATTTCATCGACATGGAGAATCATGGTTAGTGAAACTGTACCCAACCATAAGGGTACCTGGTGCACGTGTCGACTAAGCCCCAACTATCAAGAGCCTACATGAAGCCCATGACGAAAGGCCCAACAAGATGGAGTACCCTCCAAGATTAGACATAGGCATAGTCGGTTTAGGCTTTCCTTACATGTAATCTGAGTCGGTTGCGAACTCTCGAGACCCAGCCTATTATATAAAGGTTGGGAGGGCCGCCGATCCAGGAGGCGCAATACTCGAACCACCAAAAACCCTAGCGATATCGACATCTCGCCGGGACCCCATTGTAGCTCTCATATACACACCAGATCAATACCAGACAAGCAGGAAGTAGGGTGTTACTCTCCGGAGGCCTGAACCTGGGTAAAATCCCTGCTTTTGCTTGTCAGCCGACGAAACTACCAGCTCTACCACGTTCTCTCCCTCGTAATCCAACCCTAGGTCCTTAACCATGGATTTGATGAGTTAACCCCTCGTCAATTGGCGCCGTCTGTGGGAAAGAATAGTGTTGGACTCACGGTTTCTTCGGTTCCATCGGAAAACGGCGACTCGCCGATCGCATCTACAAATGGCAACTCGCCGGCTGCATCAACAAACCAGAACTCGCCGACTCGGGCGGCACACGGCAACTCGCCGACTCACTCGACAAACGGCAGCACGCCAACTTCACCTGCAAAAAGCACATCAGATCCTCTGATGGACTTCGAGCCGCACTCGCCAGAATTCCAGGAGACGTTCGCTGATCTCGAGTCAGGTTTGGGTTTAACCGTTGGTTCGTTCAATTTTTTCGTAAACAAGCTTGGTATGCAGGACTTGACAGATCCACGCCAACTCGCGACTTCCGCACCCGAGGCTCCATCGGTTGCGGCTCCTTCGACTGCGGATCCATCAACTGCGTCATACCATCGTCGATCCTCCAAGCCTGCTCGTCTGCAACAACCATGTCGACTCGAGAGATCAACGAGTTCATTGCGAAAGAACTCCAAGGCGAGGAGGCTGAATCAGCATACCGCACAAACGATCCCGAGCTCAATCTTCCACTCGAGGATAGTTCGACTGCGGGATCTCCCTCAGCGACTTCGATGAGCCCGAAACTCATATCGACAACCACGTCGACTCCGAGATCTGCACCAACAACAACCTCGACTTCGAGATCCATAACAACTTCGCCGACACCGAGATGAGCATAGGCGATGAAGACATCGACAGCGAGATCCGTCCAGACGGACCACTCGACGGGCATATCGACTCCGACATGAGCCTTGATGAGACGTCGAGTCCATGACGGGACTCGAAAACACATACACATACCCTCGGGTGATACCCCAGCAGGTCTACGTTGCCTTCGCCGCAGAATCATCTGATGCTGCGGCCAGTCGCAGGCCTACAGAATTCCCGTGCACAGTTACTATGCCGGATGGAGTCACAAATCTCACAATTACTGCTGAGATGGCAGCAAAAGCAGATAAAGTCATCAAGGAGTGCACAATGATGCCAGTGGACGCAACACGAGAGGAGATGTTGACCTTCCAGTACTTCAACTGGCAGGAATCACTTCGACTGCAGCAGATCAGAGCAACACTCGAAAACGTAAAAAGCAGGCTAGCTTGTCGAGTGCACGAAGAAGACAGCTCTCCCTGAGCTCCACCGGGCGAGCAGACACAAGACCCAGATCAAGGCTATCACGCCTCGCGGAAGATGAGAGGGCAGCACTCACCCGCAACTTAGGCCACTCTTTCATGACATTCGACGAGGAGGGAGTGCCAGTACCCAAAACAGCTGCGGGTGCTCTCTTTACCGCTGCAGCATACCTAGAGGCAATCAAGCCTCCAGCTGATGACCCCAATGCAAAACTACATCGCCAACAGATCAAATCACTCGCCTTAGCGGCGAAGGCCATACGCCAAATCCCAAAAACTCCAGGAGGGAGTCGAGACCGTGCCATAGTAGACACGCGTCGTGAAGAACATAATCGCAGTGGTCGCCGTCACCACTCGAAGGAAAGAAGCGGCTCACGTCGGCGCAGGTCCAGGAGCAGATCACGCAGATCTTACAGTAGCGACTCGTACTCTGATCAGGAGCCTGAGCCACACGGAGCTCTGTGCTTCACTCGACGCGTCCGCGAGACACGGATGCCCAAAGGGTTCAAACTCACATCTGAACAGCCCAAATACACGGGTCGACAGGAACCTTCAGGTGGCTGGAAGACTACAGACTGGCTGTCGCGTGCCAGCGAGGCACGAATATCACAGCCATGCAATACATACGACTCATGCTCGAAGGCACAGCCCGCGACTGGCTCAAGGCTCTACCTCCATCAACATACGACTCGTGGGATCACTTCCGCGCAGACTTCATCAAAAACTTCGAGCCTCTATGTGAGCGACCAAAAACGTTCGAAGAACTGAGAGCTGCGTTCAACGGTCGACGAAACGTTGAGGTCATACATCCGACGATGGACTGAGATACGCAACTCAGTTGGAGTAATTTCAGAAGATATGGCCATGGATGCTTTCATCATGGGCCTCGCCAGGCGAGATTTCAAAGAAGCACTTGGTCGCCAAAAGCCAACCTCTGTGGCTAACCTCCTGAAGATCGCGACTGAGTGGGCAGACGGAGAAGACATGGCGCGACCACACGCGGGTCCTCACCCCGTGACAATCATGAAAGCGGCAGTCGAACCGCAGAGACTCATACAGAGACGACCGAGGCGCAAACGTTCAAAACGTCACTACGACGACGACAGACCCGAATTCATGGCGGCTGGATTCTCCACACCCCGCAACGACCAAGACAGAAGCGACCGATCAGAAGATCGACGGGATAGTCGAGATGATCGCGGGACAGTCGAGATGATCGCCGGGACAGTCGAGACCGCAACCAACGCAGCGACAGCTACAAGAAGAAAGATTGGCGCAAGTCGCGCTCCGGCGCACAAAACGAGCGATCATTCGATGACAAGATGGATGCTGATTGCAGATTCCACCTGTACAAGGGGAAGACGGAAAATTGCGCTCCAATCACTCGATGAGAAACTGCAGAGAATTCGACCAACTAGCGTCTGAATACGTGCAACTCAGAAAGGCAACAGCCGCACACGCACCCGCACCTGCACCTGTGCCTCAGCCAAACAATGTGCCTGTTCTGATGGCACCACCTCCACCACCACAGCCTGCCGCAGGCGGAAATATCGCGGGTGCCATACAACCCGTACCTCGGGTGGACGAACCTCAGTACCCTCCGCCCCAAGGGCAGATGTACATGATACAGAAAGGTCGCCCTTCCAACAGGGAGCAAAAACTTCGCACTCGACAAGTAAATATGGCGGTCATGTCACCTCCTGCCGTAACTGAATTCTTGAAGGGATCCGAAACTGCAATAAGCTTCAGCAGAGAGGACCACCCACCATCGGTCGTTCCCAGGGCACTCTGCTCTGGTACTCGACGCCCAAATTGGAGGCTACGCCATGTCCAAGGTCTTCATGGATGGTGGCAGCGGCATAAACATCATCTTCGCAGATACGCTCCGCAAAATGAACAGGTCAGTCGAAAACCTGCCAAAATCCTCAAATACCTTTCACGGTATCGTCCCAGGCAAAGCAATAAGCCCAGAAGGCACCATACAACTCGACGTTACGTTCGGGGACAAAAACCACTTCAGGACAGAGTCGATTGAGTTCGAAGTTGTCGACTGGAAGTCACAATACCACGCCATACTTGGACGCCCGACGTTCGCTCGATTCATGGCGGTCCCACACTATGCATACCTCCAGCTGAAATGCCTGGACCAAAAGGAGTAATCACAGTCAAAGGAAACTTCCAAAAGTCCGACTCTTGCGACCGAGAGTTTAGCAAAATCTCTGAGATGTTCGGCATGGAAGCAACACTCGCCGATCTAGCGGTCTCCAACGATCGAACACTTATGCCGGAGCACAAGAAGGTGGCAGTCGACAGAGCATTCAATGCCACCAATGACACAAGGTCGCATCAGGTGCACCCGACTGACCCGACCAAGACAGTCAATGTCTCTTCGAGTCTGCCTATCGCATAGGAAAGCGCGCTCGTCGAATTCCTCCGTGAGAACTGGGATATATTTGCGTGGTGTCCAGCCGACATGCCAGGTATTCCCAGGGAATTCGCCGAGCACTCTCTCCAATTATTTCCAGATGCTAACCAGTCAAGCAAACAATGCGCCGCATATCCGGCCCGAAAAGAACCGCAGTCGAAGCCGAAGTCGACAGACTACTCGCAGCAGGTTTCATCAGAGAAATCAAGAAATCACAATGGGTGGCTAACCCCGTACTTGTAGAGAAGAAGCACACAGATATCCTTCGGATGTGCGTAGATTTCACAGCACTCAATAAATGTTGTCCAAAGGATCACTTTCCACTACCTCGAATCGACCAGATCGTCGACTCCACCGCCGGGTGCGCTCGCTTGTCCTTCCTGGATGCTTACTCAGGTTACCACCAGATAAGGATGAAGAGAAAACGGCGTTCATAACCCCACTCGGGGTCTACTGCTACACAACAATGCCTTTCGGGCTCAAGAACGCAGGCGCAACCTACCAGCGCATGATGCAAGACTGCCTCAAGAAGCAAATTGGGCGAAACGTCCAGGTCTACGTAGACGACATCGTCATCACAACAAGGAGGAAAACACACTACTCGATGACTTGCGAGAGACGTTCGCAAACCTCAAACGCTTCCACATCAAGCTCAACCCGAAGAAGTGCACGTTCGGCGTGCCAGCCGGGCAGCTCCTGGGGTATCTAGTCTCGGCTCGTGGAATCGAGGCGGACCCGGAGAAAATACAGGCCATCTTGACAATGCAAAGGCCTTCAAAGCTCCATGACGTACAAAAATTAGCAGGTCGAGTGGCAGCACTCAGTCGATTCATCAGCAAACTGGGCGAAAAAGCACTCCCGTTCTATCACTGATGAAGAAAGCAGACAAATTCGAGTGGACGCCAGAAGCCGAAGCAGCCTTCACGGACCTCAAGCGAGTCCTCACAAGCCCTCCAATCCTCGTCGCACCAAGGGAACGTGAGCCACTATACCTGTATGTCTCCGCAACTAACAGGGTGGTAAGTACCGTACTGGTAGTCGAACGCAGGGAGGAGGGACACGCCCAAAGCATACAACGCCCAGTCTACTACTTGAGTGAAGTCCTCTCCATATCAAAGCAGCGGTACCCGCATTATCAAAAGCTGGCCTACGCCGTGTTCATGTCCTCAAGGAAGCTGACACACTACTTCGCAGAGCACCCGATCACTGTAATCAGCACCTCAGGGATCGGAGACATCCTCACAAATCCCAACGCAACTGGCGAGTCGCAAAATGGCTCATCGAGCTAGGACCACGAGATATCAAGTATGATTACCCGAAGGCCATCAAAGCACAAGTCTTACCTGACTTCCATACCGAGTGGATCGAAGCTCAGTTGCCAGGAGCACCAGATGTGTCCAACTCATGGACTATGTACTTCGACGGCTCAAAGAAGAACGAAGGCGCAGGCGCAGTGTCATCCTCATATCACCAAAAGGCGACAAGCTTCGCTACGTCCTGCAAATGGGATTCGAGTTACCATCCAATAACGAAGCTGAGTACGAGGCCCTGATCCATGGCATGCGGATGGCCAAAACCCTCGGGTGCACTCGAATACTCGGGGTTGGGTCATAAAAATCATACATAAACAAAAAAAATTGCTCAACCCCACTCAACTACTCGGGGGCTGAGCCTAAAATCATGAGTTGAAGCTTCAAATATCGCAAAAATTCACAGCCTCACTCGAACACTCGGGGGCTGTGCAATTTATGTTCCATACTCTAAGTGTTTTTCATAAACCCCACTCGATACACTCGGGGGCTGCATACATACACATAAACAAATGTACACTACGTACAAATGGCAAATTTACACTCGAGGGCTGTCTCCTATACAGAAATACCCTAATTTTCCGGTTCGTCCTTGACTGACAGAACAGGGCCCATAAATTGAGCGTGATAACACTCGACCATCATCCTCGCAGACTCGACTGTACCGTCAAGTGTAGCAAAAGCGTACGCATACTCGCGTCATCATCAAGCATAATTACACAAGATAAATAAGGGTTCGGCTACCCTATCTCTCGGACACAGACTCCGACCTAGCCCTACTCTCGCGAG
This sequence comes from Poa pratensis, assembly GCA_947311845.1. Classification (NCBI taxonomy): domain Eukaryota; kingdom Viridiplantae; phylum Streptophyta; class Magnoliopsida; order Poales; family Poaceae; genus Poa; species Poa pratensis. The sequence goes on from CAMZMU010000082.1 coordinate 29,401,720, forward strand.
TGGCAACTTCCGCCGCTCGGCGCTCCATAGTGGCTATGAAGATGTTGGCCAGTCGAGCGGCTGGCTCGCTAACGGCCTTCAGAGACATAGGCTTCCCACCGGGCTTTCGAGGGAAGTCAGACATGGCCGCTTCGAAGTCACCCTTTATTCCATGACCCAAAATGAGCTTGAGGGTGGACTCCGAGCCGCGTACCGTAAGAGCGCGAGCAAAGCTCGCCATGGTCGAGGTCCCTGGTCCAAGCACGTCAGCGAAGCCATCAGCAGTCGACGACACCTCCTTCATTGGAAGTACGTTCTGGTGCATGGCGCCGAGGGTGCTGGCAGACTTGGCAAGAGCGTCATTCGCTTGGACAAATGTAGCGCCAAGGTCACCTATAACCTGGTCGAGTGATAACTCGTCACTGACCATGTCAGTAGGTGCTGGCACACCAATCGCCTCTGCAACAAATACCAGAAAGAGCAAATATTAGTACATAATACCCAACGGGCATACAAGAAGCATGCAAAGAGATAGTTACTCACCTCTCACATTCTGCGCAAGGCCAGCCAGTCGTCCAGCATACTCTTTCTCGCGTACGGCGGTTGCGGCCTTGGTGGCATCCAAAGTTTTCTTCGACTCGGTGCGCTGGGCGGCGAGTGCCTCCTCTAACTCCTTCACCCGGGACTCAGCCGATGTCTTGCCACCTGAATACGATGGCAAGGCATAATTCAAAAACCAATACAACAACAAAAACTTTCGAGTGCAAAGGCAAAATACACTTACGAGTGAGTTGGTCCAGGGCAGTGCGCAGATGATGCATGTAAAATGTATACATGAACTTTGCATTATTTTACTAATATTCCAGTCATATTTGCATCATATAAGGGTTATATCAATGTTTTTATCATGATTTTGGGAATAATTTATTTATTTCCTATTTTTATGGAATTAACTCTGCGCAGGCAGAAAACCTTATTTTCTATATTTTAATGTTTCAGGGACCCAAACGACGTCCAAACGACCTGAAAATTTACGAGCATCAGTTTTTGGAAGGAAGAAGACTTGGAAACGAAGGAAGCGAACAAGCGGAGGCCCGAGGCCCAAAAGAGGGTGGCCCACGTGGCAAGGTACCTGGGCCGTGTGGGACCCACCATCTGGAGCCTCGAGGCTCCGTTGCCGTCGATCTTTTCGCCCACGAGTCCGTCTTGACCTAAAACCGACTATAAAAATAGTCCCCGACGCCCTTCGGAAAGGAGCGCCGCAGAAACACAGAAACCACGAAATAGAGACCTGGAGTTGCAGATTGGAGGGGGAAAACTCTGGCGGGGCGCTGCCGGCGTGGTCTCCATCTTCTCCAACGACTTCTCCACCGTCACCATGAAGAAGAGGGAGTAGTCCACCTCTGGACTATGGGTTTGTGAAAGTAACTTATGTATCTCTCTCTCTTGAGCTTCGCTAATTAGTACCGTATGAGCTGCTGAACATGATTACGGTCATCTATGTAATACCTTTGTGGTGGATCTTTTTATGAGTTAATATATGTTTGAGATTGCAATGGTTTTGTTTCAGTTATGAAAGTAGATGCATATTATGTACCCCGTTCTTATTTACTTGTCATGATCAAGCATGTTTATGAGAGCGTGTGAGGGGAAACGTGTGCATTAGTTGGAGTAACGGGGGGTGGCTAGTGCAGTGAACGTGAGAGAAAGTTCTGCGATCCACTTGGGTATCTCTACCTTACTTTGTTGCCTCACTAGGGATAAAAAGAAATACCATGCTACCGGAGGTGTGGGTGTGACCATTGCCACTTCCTCCATGACTAGATCTAGCATGTTCTTATTTTAATTTCATGTCATGATACTTATTGCTATACTCTGAGTTATCTTAATTGCTGAGGTGTTATGATTTAGTTCGCATCTTGGTGGAATATAAGAGAGACTAATAACCAAAAGGTCTCTATGTTAGGACGTGATGCCCATATAATTATAACTTGTCATTAAACTGTTGTTTGCAATCTCATATGTCAACTCTAATGTTCCATTGTCTACCACTTTATTAAAGAGAGTGCATTTGGAAAACCATGAACCCCGGTCCATTTTTAATCATAAGAAACACCTTTCCAAGAACTTTTACCACTTTACCATTTTCTGCCATTTAAAAATCCGAAAATACAAAAACACTTTTACATCTTGCATTCATCATATAAAACCCAAAAATATCATTTATCATTGCTACCACCATCCTTGCATATTTATTTACCACCATTGCATATTTATTTCTTGTTTGCATTGCATATTATCTTGATATCATTCTTACACCTTGTGCTTGACAACCACTAGGTGAGGTTGAGGACCAAAACATTTATTTTCTTTTGTAGGTAACCAAAAGATGGATAGGAAAGATAAATCTTCACTACTGATTCCCCGAGAGTTCGATATTAAACCCTCGAGTCACCCCTCGTGGGGAAAACACGTCTTCCACTTACTACACACTCTGCACTTGGAGTCTCAACCTAACCCATATTCTTTTGACGCAGGTAACTACGTCATCGGGTATCAGCAGACTGTTCCTCTCCTGCTCCATCTGGACAAAAGCTTTGCCCGATTCTACCAGGTTGAGGTAGTAAGGCTACAAGCACATGAAACCAGCATAAGTTACACATAACAAGTACCGTATGCGGGTTCGGCAAAAGACACTTACGTGTTCAGTCCAAGGCGCAGGCTTCGCGGCCGATGTCTCGACCTCCGGGGTTGCGGCACTCGTAGCCTTGGCCGTTTCAATAGCAGTAGCCGTGGCTACTGATTGAACAACCTCCGAAGCAACAGGAGGGATGTCTGGGTGCTCAGGGGTCAAAATTTTGTCGGATGGAGGAGTCAGAGTACGCACGGTCTCAGCACTGCGAGTGACAGAAGACGAACAACATAAGCATGAAAACCAAAACGAAAAAAAATTCAGCACAGAAAGCATAGGAGCAAACATGTGCTCTTCTTCCTCCTCGCTATCAAGGTTGTCAAAATTTGGACCTCCAAAAAGCAGCTCCTCATCCGACTTGGGAGGAGGAGCTGAGCTCAACGGGCTCACATTCAAAGGAGCAGCTGTGGCAGAAGGGGACGAGCCCGAGTCTCCGTCATCCTTCACATCCGACTCCTTCGAGGGTGAGCTCACAGAAGAAGACAAACCTCGGGCCACCCTACGACGCTTGCGAGTGGGAACCTCGCTCACATGATCAATCGTGGCGGGCTCCTCAGCCTGTACTTCCTCAGCCTCTTCCTCTTCGACCTCTTCCATAGGACATGTGGTAGCCGAAGGTAGAGGCGATTCATCCCCTCCCTTCGTTTCTACCGTTCGCACCTCCGTTTCATGAGTTGGGCCATCCTCGGGAAGAGGAGGAAGGGTTGACGCAGTCGAATGGCCCTGCATACCAAATACAGCAGTCGAAAGTTGCAAAGATGCACAATAAAATTGCAAAGTCAGGAGATAATAAACTCGATTGTTCACTAACCTCTTCCAAAGGCTTTTCGGCCCCATAAGGAGTGATAGGGCAGTCGACGTTGCAGGGGTCGCTTGACCTGAGGCTGGTGATGGATCGCACATGCGCCACCAGCTCGTTCTTCGACAGCTCCTCCGTGCTCATTCGACTGGAGTCGAGCACACCTTCATAAGCCCACATCAGGTGGGCTCGGGCTCGGAGCGGCCAGACTCGCATCTTCACAACGGTGGCAATCAAGTGCACACCAGTCATGCTGCCAAGCAGTTCGTCAATCTTGCCCAAAAGGGGCGCCACCTCCGCCTCCTCCGCACTCGTCAGTTGATGGTCCCAGGCATTTGTCCTCACAATAGACTTGGCAGTCGAAAATTCTGGGACTCCTTCCTGGCCTACGCGGACGTAGAACCATCTCTTCCTCCAACCTTGCGCCGAATCGACTGGCTTCAGGGCGAAGTAGCGTGTGTCGCTGCGTACTTGAATCCCGCAGCCGCCAACAGAATAAGTGCGGCCGCCTCTGTTGTTCGGTCGGACAAGGAAGATTGACTACCATAATGCCAGCTAGGGGACACCCCCAAGAAGCACTCGCACAAAACCATGAAGCAGGCAATGTGCAGTATGCTGTTCGGGGTGAAATCATGGATTTGCACCCCGTAGGCATACATCAAACCACGAACAAAGTCGTGGAGGGGAAACGCAAATCCCCGAGGCAAAAACTCCGCAAAGCAAACTCGCTCATTAGCGCGAGGTTCAGGGAGTACCTCCTTGGGCGATGGCGCGCGGACGAACAGCTGGTCCGCGGGTGGCAGCATCCCTTCCTCGCGTAGCTTGTCAAGGTGCGTATCCTTGATGGTAGATTTCGCCCAATCTCCGTCGCCTTTCTTCAGGTCGGCGGCGGATGGTGACGCGCTCGCCGCGCTCTTCTTCCCCTTCACCGCTACCGCATCGGCCGCGGCAGCAGCAGTCGCGGCAGCACGCTTGTTGCCCGCTACCTTCTTCATCGTCAATGGGAAGGTGGTGGAGCGCACAAAGCTCTGGCACAAGAACAATGGAGGAGGAGCGCGAGGAAGAAAATGGAACAGGGGCGGCGCAGAGGGCAAATGGCTAGTAAAAAATTATGCCAGTGCCGTCCTCCTTATTTACCACAAAGCGAAATCAATCTTGACCGTTCAAATTGCAATCGTGTGCTCCGCGGGCAATCCCACCGTACACGTGGCAAGCGCAGAGGGCAACTGTCGCCGGCCACTCCGCCCACTACGCACGCAAAAAGAGGAACCATCATCGCGTCTCCGTAAAAAGTGGGCCAGAGCGGTCAAATCCAGTCCAAACGGCACCGTCGTTCGGTCAGCGCTGCACAATGGGCCCACATACGTGTCACGTCCCATCCATCACAGCATAACGCACGCCACCGCGCGTCAGGCAGCGCAGTCGCCAAAAACGTCATCCCTGACGTCATTGCAAGCGATCTGTTCAGAAAAGCATTCGAGTCCGCCCAACGCATATCGGTCACTCGACTGTCTTGTTTGGTTCGGGTGTGAAAAAGCAACGTTAAGGCAAAAATTGGTCACTCGACCGTTCCTTCGACTAAGGATTATTACTCCCATCGGGAGCGTATCAAAAATTTCTTTGACTAAGAATATATTGGATAAAAAGATTTGAGATTATCCTCCATTGCAAGTAATAAAGCACAATCTCGGGAGCTACTCCCATCAGGAGCGCTGTCGCGCACCCGATAGAATAACGACAAAGTATCAGTCGACAAAAGGTTCGACTCAGTTCGTATACAAAATCATACTCGAAATATTCCCGAGTTGCGTTCACCGCAAATACCTCGGATGCTGCATGCATAGTGCAAAGGTAAGACCCGCCGAACTTTCGAGCTGGGCTAAGGACCGTTACAGCAACGTTAATCCTTATACTTTCTGTGTCAGCAGACATGATGAAAAATCCCGACGGACACGTTGGGTAAAAATTCAAAGTTATACTGCAGATCGATTCAGTAAGACCTCCGCGGCCTAGTCAAGTCTGACCAGTTTGTTCCAGATTCGAGTTTGGGGACTCGGGTTTGATTGAAAGCTAGTAAGGTTTTACCCGAATGTGTAGTTAACCAGTCCCGATCCGTCGAGTGTACTGGGCCTACTAAACTTTTATCCCTTGATTAATATAAGCAAAAACCAAAGTCGATGAAATACACGACGTAGCCAACATGTGCTATTCATACAGGAATTCCAATTACAACATACAAGTACAAAACATATGACGTGCACTTACGAATGAGTCCATACCCGATTCTTCGAGTCAGACAAGTACTCGGGGGCTACTGACAAGGATATACATCCCGGGTACCCTACCATAAGGGTACCTGGTGCACGTGTCGACTAAGGCCCGACTATCAAGAGCCTACATGAAGCCCATGACGAAAGGCCCAACAAGATGGAGTACCCTCCAAGATTAGACATAGGCATAGTCGGTTTAAGCTTTCCTTACCTGTAATCTGAGTCGGTTGCGAACTCCCGAGACCCAGCCTATTATATAAAGGTTGGGAGGGCCGCCGATCCAGGAGGCGCAATACTCGAATCACCAAAACCCTAGCGAGATCGACATCTCGCCGGGACCCCATTGTAGCTCTCATATACACACCAGATCAATACCAGACAAGCAGGAAGTAGGGTGTTACTCTCCGGAGGCCTGAACCTGGGTAAAATCCCTGCTTTTGCTTGTCAGCCGACGAAACTACCTGCTCTACCACGTTCTCTCCCTCGTAATCTCAACCCTAGGTCCTTAACCATGGGATTTGATGAGTTAACCCCTCGTCAGGAACCGTCTTGTACTTCTCTGTTTTCTTCAGTCTCAACTTCCATGTTTTCTTCTGTCAAGTCCAAAGTTTTAGGGAAATTTTGTGCAGCATAACGTATGACATGTGTGATGACTTAGCATGTTAGCATGATTTAGAATGAACTAGTAAATTTTGATATTAACTTAAGCAGCCTACCGAAATAGGAAGGAGTGAAATAAACAACCGGGGAAATCTTCTGGCGTTTTTCTTATAGTTGAGGCAATTTAAATGTGTTGATAAAAATCTCCATCGATTGAAGACAACTAATTATTTTTGAATTGATTATAACGTCTCTCTTTGCAACCTCTAGAACCAAATGTAAAAAGGATGAGACCTCAAATGACCATTGCACATCAGAGTTCGTAAGACTGACATTCAGAATAAGGTCCTTGAAATGTGATAGATGGATCTCATCAACTTGTTTATTTTCAATAACATTGTAAAATGATCACTTTCGTGGAAGATTGCTAATTAATTCTTCTGAACATTGTTTATACTAAACTTTTATAATTGTTTTGTTACTTAGTTAATATAATTAAATATATATAATATTGCAAAATACTAATTATGATGTTCTCTGTTGTACATTTACAAATTGGATGCCTATATTCAAAAATATATTTGGATAGTAAATCATATTTTGTAAAAACAAATGTTACTCTCTACTCAGCGCCTTTTAAATAGATCTTTCAATCAAATTTCTCACATTTGGTAACAAAAAATGAAAAACCGAAATGGATCCACTGATTAATTTGTGACAGTTGCATGAACTTGAATATGTGTTTATATGTGTGTGCACTTTTATTCTCCATAAATATAAGTGTGTTCCGATCTCTAAGTCTTGCTGAAATAACAAATATTTCGACAATGATTTTTGTGTATGATTAGATATATGCTAATAGAAAATTCTGGAGTAGCGATCGGAGATGATTCGAAGAGTCTAAGATTAGGTGAGAAACTATCACCACATTGTGTTTGTGTTGTGTGTTCTATTTGCCTTCTAAAATTTGACAACAAAGATGATAAAAAACTTGATATCCAATCGTAATGCGCTATCACTTTAACTGGGTGATGACCCACAAGTATAGGGGATCTATCGTAGTACTTTCGATAAATAAGAGTGTCGAACCCAATGAGGAGCAGAAGGTGTTGGCAGGTGGTTTCGCGCAAGGTTTCACTGCAAATACTAACATACAAGTTTTTATGGATTTTGATAATTGTAAATAAATAAGTGCGAGTAAATAAAAGAAAGCAATAATAATTGCAGCAAGTGGCCCAATCATTTTTAGCACAAAGGACAAGCCGGTGGTGTTACTTATGATGGCTAAAATGTTCCCGATGACACACGAGAATTTCATCAAGTCACTTTCACTTCATACCGCTGCTTAGTCTTTAATATTTTGATAAGTGTTGTGTGGGCGAAGCTATGTAATGCATCGCCATTACTTGGACCAGTACATACTTGTGATTAAACCTCCTTACAAGCATCCGCAAATGTAAGAAAGTATTTAAGAATTAACTAACCATAGTCTCAAATTCTGAGATCCTACACTCCCTTGTGCAACAGCTTACCGACGGGGGTTTAGATTTCTGTCGCTCCAACAATCGCTCAATAAGTAAACTAAATACACAATGCATTCTCCTAGGCCCATAAAGGTGAAGTATCATGTAGTCGACGTTCACACGACATCACTAGAAGAATAACACCACAACTTAAATATCAAACTATTAAATACTACTCAACATAATTCCACTACTAGCAACAAGACTTCTCCCATGTCCTCAAGAACTAAACGAACTACTCACGAGACATCATTTGGAACATGATCAGAGGTGATAAAGTGATGAGCAACAATCTAGACATAAAAGTAATTCACCGATAAAACTCAATAGCATCAACTACAACAAGTAATCAACACCGGAAAAGTAATCCCAATAAATTACACAAGGAGGAACCCTAGATGTCTCAGCGGAACGAAGTGGGGCGGTGGTGATGATGGTGCTGGCGGTGGAGATGGTGTGGATGATGATCCCGATAAAGCCCGTGGCGATGACGATGGCGATGGCAACGATTTCCCCCCTCCGGGAAGGAATTTCCCTGACAGATTTCTCCCTGCCGGAGAGCTTTTCTCTCTCTGTGGTTTCCACCCCCGAGGCGGCGGTGGAATATTTCTTCGAAGCGTCCCCCAATGTTTTCAGGTCAGAGGGTCATATAGGTGAAAGGGGGAGCCGAAGGCGACGCAGGGCCGCCAGGTGGGCCCCAGGCGCGGTCCAGGGGTTGACCGTGCCTGGGTGGCATCTGGCCACCCTGTGGCCCCCTCTGGTCCCTCTTCTGGCTCCGTCCTTCTTCTGACGAAATATTAATCTCTGAATTTTCTCGAAATTTTTGGAGTTGCAGAGATATAGTATCTTAACGGTGCTTTTTCCAGCTGATTCCAGGCTCCGGCAATTGAATCCACGATAATCATCAAACATGCAAAATAAGATAAAATAACATAAGTATTGCATTATAATATGAAATATATCAATGGATAACAGTAAATTATGATACAAAACAGTGATGCAAAATGGACGTATCACTGAGTTCCTATACATATGACTCTCAGTTTGTTTCTATTAGGTTTCTTCACATTAGATTAATTTTCTTCATGAAAATATTGATTTGAACATAGATCATTCTCTCCCCCACACACAACTGGTCTTGGGGTTTTGAGGAGTTCTTTCCCTAGATCATTCTCTCTCCCTCTCTCCCATGTGTTGGATCCTTCTCCACCTCTTGTACCAACAGCTCATAGTTCTGGACAACGAAGTTTGGCTGGACTTTGACGGACGGACGTTTGCAAGCTCTCAGAGGGGTCATACGTTTGACCCTCGCTCGGTTGGATCCATAAGGCTGGATACGGGGAGTTGGGAACGTTCTCACTGCTAGGCTTAGCCGTGAGAATCTTCTTCAGACTTCATCGACATCGTCATCAACACTCGTTTTGCATCTTCAATTTGGTAACGATCTAGATCTAACTTAGCTCGTATCTTCATAGATAGATCTTGACTATTGCGTAAGACGGGAAATTTTAAATTCCTGCACACAACCCTACGCACTTTAATTGGGTTCCTATACATATGACTCTCAATTGTTTTTTAAGTATTAAGTTTCTTCACATAAGATTAATTTCCTTCTTGAAAATATTGATTTGAACATTGATGCTGAAAAAATAATTACTAAGCTTTGTGTTTTGAATAATAATATAGTGTGAAGGAAGGAAAGGCGTCAAGCAAATTTTGGGCAGATACCACATTTTATTTCCTGAACCTATTTTTAAAACAATGTGAACATTTTTGTAAACTGCGTGGGGAGTTTTTAGTTGCGTGAATACCTTTCATAACCTGAACATTTTTTAGTAATTTGAACAGTTTAAATAGTGGTTCAACATTTTTTAAATAAATATTATTACTTTTCGTAGAGTACATAAAAAAGTAAAAATGGTGTTCATCCCGACCGTAAAAAAAACAGAAGAGTAACGAAAAGAACGCGAGCATGCTGCCTGCTGGCCGCTGCTCGCTTTATTTTTTTGAGGTCGTTTTTTTTAGAACTATTTTTTTGAGGTGGCTGGTTTTTTTTTTTTTGAGTAACATTTGAGGTGGCTGGCTGGCTCTTTGCCTTGCACTCACGCGCAGGCCCAAAGTCCATATAGCGTGAAGGGAGCGAGGCGGAGCTTCCGCTCGCTTGAAGCGAGACATAGGGACATAGGGGCCCGTCAGACCAGCCAGCCAACGTGCCGAAGTGCCGAACCCACTCTATCCCCGACCGACCAGTCCGAGTGTCCGACCCGACCGGACCCAAACGAAACCACCTTCGCATTCGTCTCCCTCCGCGGCGAGCTCCGCCCCCGAACCCTCGCGCGCCGATGCAGCAGTCGCCCCCCTCGCCGCGGGCCCAGCCGCCTCCTGCGCCGGAGACGGCCGCGTCTTCTCCCGCTCCCGCTCCCGCCTCAGATTCGCCTCCCCAGGCGGCGCCCGCGGCGTCGTCGCCGCAGGCGGAACCCGCGCTCACCGCCGCGCAGAAGGCACTCCGCTCCAAGCCGGCCCGCCCTCTCGAGGACGCCGACAAAAAGGTCCCACCCCACACCCCCCTCTACGATACTATCTTCTGTACGAGTGGTGGTCCCGTGCTTGCGTTGCATTGCGGGTTGGGGAGCTAGGGTTTTCTCGGGGGACTGTAATCTGGTCTGTGACAGTGTCTAAGCTTTGAGCAGTAGTTAGGATCAGTAGTAGATTGCGAAATGAGTGATGCTGGATTGTTGATTGCTGCGATTGAGCAACAACTAGGCAATAGTTCGACGCAAGCCCTAGTTAACTGCTGCACGGCGGAGGAGTGGCATAGAGCTGTGCCATTTGGTGATGTATTTGGTTACTGTACATGCCGGTTTGTGTAAACACACTTGCATTTTGATTTAGTCTGCTCCATGCGCATGATTAAGTTGATGAGTATTGTTTGAGAATAATTGGTAGATAATGGACCAAAATATCTAGGCAGAGAACCCGTTGAGTCATTACTAATCACTAGCATGTCTTTGCGTAGAATACTATCTTAGCCTAACATAGTTTGGTCCATTGTAAATGGTGACCTGCTTCCTATGCATGAATTCAGGGCAAGAACTAGGAGCATCTTCCAGTAATCTAAAGAATCCAGTTTGAATGTTTGACGAATCCCACAATATGTTTCAGTTTTGGCACATTTTATCCAGAGTGGTTTTGATAATTCAAATGCTAGACCTTGTTCGTTTGTAAGATGTGACGATATTCCGATTAAATTTTGCCGAAATTATTTCAGCAGAATAAAAAGCTCAAGGATGTGGAGATCAGTTTCCCGATTGTCTATGGAACCATTTCATTCTGGCTTGGTAAAAAAGCAAGCGAGTAAGCATTTCGTTGACAAGGACTTATTCTTTTTTAAATTTCATCAAACAACCAAATTGTTGCCATTCCGCTGTAAATACAATGTCATTTTCATATTATTACCTACAGTGACTATTGTCTAAAGATCATATGTTTTTCCCTTCCAGATACCACTCTCACAAATGGACTGTTTACATCCGTTCTGCGACAAATGAGGATTTGAGTGTCATAGTTAAGCGTGTAGTGTTTCAGCTTCACCCAAGTTTCACCAATCCAACAAGAGTTATTGAGGAACCGCCTTTTGAGTTGTCTGAGACGGATGGGGAGAGTTTGAGATTGCGATAACCCTTTATTTCCATAGTGATGCCTGTGAAAAGCGCGTGGATTTGTAAGTTACAAAATTCTTTTGTTGAACAGTGGTTTTATTTTTGAGAGCAGATCTTATGATATACATTTGAATTTAATGCAGGTTTCATCAACTTAAGCTGTATCCGGAAGAGGAAGCTGGACCTCAATCAACCAAAAAACCTGTGGTCATGGAGACATACGATGAAGTTGTCTTCACTGAGCCCAGCGAGGCTTTTTTCCTGCGAGTGCAAAATCATCCAGCTGCTTCTGTGCCAAGATTACCACCTGGTATAACATTGTCTTCTCCAGGTACGAAGTTTACTAGCTTGTACTTCCTATTTTCATCGTGGGAAATGATTAATAACCATCAGAATCTTGAAATCATCTAGGCCCTATGGAACATATGCTACATGATAAGAAGCGTTATGACAACAAGGATCATCCTTTGAGCCAGTGGTTCTCGAACTTCTCTGAAGCAGATGAACTATTAAAACTGGCCGCTGCTCGTCAACAGGTGAGATTTACAGCTAGCAGCTCTGTCTTCCTGAGATTTGTGCTCTACCTGGCAATGCTGGTATATGGCATTATTTCCCTGTGAGACATAGTCTAGCCACACAAGGTAGGTTCATTGCTGTAGACACTTGTTTCCCTTTGGCTGAGCTTTTTCTCATATGAATTCAGTCAGCAAATGTGTTTTAGGATAAGTTGTACGTCAGTTATAGAAAAATTCAGTGTCTAGTAGAAGATCTGTATCTTGTCTAATATCAGTAACAAATTTTGTGGTAACACTGGTACTATTTTGCTCTGGGTGTTACTGACATAGACTTAGTGTGTTGGACATTAGAACATTGCCTCCCAATGAGGCTCAGGCAAGGAATCGGCTAGAGAAGAGTTCATGAAGGGGACGCCTTGAATTAGGAAAGATGAGTTTGAGATAGGATTGGAAAGGTTAATCGGAACAGTAAGGATTAGGAACTTGGGTTTAAGTTAGGAGGTATTAAATATGTGTCGATCATGTAAGTTATCGAATCAAGCAAGAACAAGAAATCTAATCTCTCCCAAGTTAACGACAAGCCAAGGCTCCGCTGAAAAAACACTAAAGAAATACCACATCTAGAAGAACATTTACTCCGCAGTTTGGACAGAAATGGAGTGTTTAGGTTGGGATCCTGGGTAGAAACTGGTGATAATTTATTAGGTAAATTAACGCCTCAGATAGCGAGTGAATTGTTGTACATCGCGAATGACGGAACACGGAGACATAGGATGTAGAAGATCATAACATGAGCGATTTTTCTGTCTAAACCTATGTCTACCCAATCCCTCACAGCCAGTCTGGCTATCTTCAGTACTGTAGTTATCCCATTGTGGATTTATGTCCACAACAGAGTGGTATCCACTAGGAATGTTTGGGACCTTAAAACCACCCGGTTCTTGTAGCTTTTATTTCATTTTGCTTGTTTAGTTATGTCTTTTGAACACAGCTGTTTAGTTATGTCATATGTGATGTTGCATATAATGGGCAAACCTTATAAATTTTTCATAAACATGAACTGTTGGTTGGGGAGAAACAACATCCTGTGATTTTACATTGTTACATTTTTCTTCCTATAGGTGCAGGCTCACATAGCCAAGCTGAGAAGACAGTTAAGCATGATAGAGGGAATGCCCCAGCAATCCAGAGGTCTTTCTGGTCAGCAAAGTTACTAGTTTTTTGTTCTGATTTTCCTTGTTCACATCTGTAAATTATGCTCAAGGGTTTGAACTGATGATGAACTTCACCATCTTCTGTGCGCAGTTCCCGGCCAACAGTATGGGCACAGCTAATTTAGCATAGCTGGTGTAATGAAGATGCTGGAACCTGATAACAACTCTCTAACAGAATGCAACGAGTGTATCACTGTATCTCTGGAATATGTTGCCTTAGGCTTTTGCAATTAATGTTTACCTGCCAGTGTGCATAATCTACGGATTGTACTGCCTTTGTGCATCTTAAGGGAACAGCTCTTCCGCTTTTCTATGTCTCTGTTCTGTCCGTCCACACCGAAAAGGTTAATCTGTACTGTTTGTTTTCGTTGTTTTTTTGTCGTTTTCCTATATGATGATCAGTTTGCTGTGGTGAAAGTTAGTTAGAACAGCTTCATTTGCTTCTTTGAACTCTTTAGCAGTATAGATAGTGTTGAGTGTTGACATTCTTGACCTGTGAAACGTGCAATGTTTCTTGATTGCGTGACAGGGCGCATCCAGTTAACGTGCCTTGCCCGCACGGGCAACAGTCAAAAGTTTTGTTGAACGGCCGATTCACTTCCTGCTGCCATCCTTTTGTTCCCATGAACTATTCTTCTCTTGATCTAATGTGATGAAATGGGTCACTTCATATCGTCGTGGCTGATACTTTACAATTATCTCGAGTCTCCGACTCAAAGCAATGCCACCGTTTTCTGCTGGGTTCGCTTTGCTGTTTCGCGTCACATGCATTGTTAAATGGAAGCATGTTCGTATTTTCCACATTTCCTCAGCTGAAGTTACTGGCAGAGAAATCTGAAATTTAGGTCGCCAGTAGCCGTACGGGTCCGTAACTAGGTGTACCTCTAGGGCAGGTGGTAAGGCAAGTGTTCACTATGCAGGATTAGTTGCTCGCCTGTGCATTGCGACTGGCCATGAGCAAATGTTGGGCATGTAAAGGTGAAAGCTGCCGACAATTTTTTGACACGTTTACTACTTCAGTTTCTACTTGTCAACTGCTGCCAAGGCTGAACTCTCGTCGCATATTTGACAGCGTTTCAGTTTCTTATGAACACTTGCATTTTTACACGGGACTAGTGCTATTTTGGGTGAACTTTTGTTTATGTGTGTATGTAAAAACAATCTACAGTCATACCGTTTAACACCGGCAAGATCGAAACTGCGGCAGTGGGCAGATTCATGCCGAATAATCTACGGGCGCCAACCACCGGCCTATGATTTGGATAGGTGTGCCCTACAATCTGTGGGACTGTCGAACATTTGCTCCTGTGTGAGCTCAGCAGCTACACACAACTTGGCTAGGGATCGGTCGATCTACAGATTGGTCCAGGTCTTACAGGCTGTTCTGCAAGGACAAGAGGAGCCTTCGCTAGATTTCTCCCCTGACCCCTTCCCTTCTTCAATCATACGCCCTTCCCTTTCATGAATATATATCCGAGCTGGCGGAGCTTGAGTCCTTACACCAAACTAGTTCAGTTGAAAGCTTAAGTAGTAGTATTGTTTATGTCGAAATATCGGCAACATATTCCTTAAATATATAGGCTGCGTCAGGTTGATCTAAAGACAAAATCCTTAAATTCATTCCAGTTATCCATTCTAAAATTCTGCCCTGCTAGATGTTTATCAAAGATGTCTTGTCTCGGACACCATATTGAGTTACGTAGACACTAACCAGATCACCGGGATGATCTATTGGCTCGGATACCAAATTGAGTTATGTAAACATTGACCCGATGAGATCGCCGAGAAGACTGACGTGAAATTGTGGGTTGTGCACTTGTGCTTCTAAAAATACAGTACAAACGCTGGTGCTCAAATACATAAACTCACTCATATGAACGCGCACCTCTATGAGTGACACCGAGATACTGAGCCGATAAATCTTGAGTTCGTCAAAAAGGCTAGAATAAATCCAGAAAAATATGACCACCCATATTCTAGGATTTTACCCTGCTGGGCAGGTTCCAGCACAATGAACCTCACTGTGGAGCATCATACTTGGCCACCATATAACTAACTAAACTAAGCGTGGATTCGATACCTTCATCAGCTCTCTCTTTCGTCCGTGTGGTTGATTGATGGATAGATTACTGGATAATAATAATGATGGAAACGTACTAGAGTGCGATAATTAAGTGCCCATGGATCGGTAGATGATGGGAGGAGTAGGACGTACGCTTGTACTTGCGACTGCAATTACATGCACACGAGGGCATGGTCGTTGGACACTCGCTGCAACTTGCTGTTCGGGCGCTGTCTCCCCGCCACGCAATGATTCGATTCCACCGTCGACGTCGCCGATGGATCGACGAGCTGAACCACCGGTCGGCTCGCCATGTGGAAGCTCAGACGTCGCCGTCGCCCGCCCGCCCCGCGTCACCGCGCGATACGGCCCCGCCGCCGTCGCCGTCTCCCCGGCCATCATCGGCCGCGCACGACGGACGTACTGCATGCATGCAGAGAGCTCGATCACCAGTCACGTACTTGTCTATCAATTCTCGGTACACTCGATCTTCCACCGGCCGATTGATTCGAGAGACAGATCGATCGAACGAGCTAGCCGCAGGTCGCCTTCGGAGACCGGCCGCCTTTCGCAACGACGGCGACGGCGGGCGAACGGCGACGTCTCCGCCGCGCTCGCAGACATTGGCAAAGAAAAAACGCTGACAGCCTAACCTTCAGACCACTTCGTGCCTGCCTCTTGTCTGGCCGGTGTCTGAACTCTGAAAAGAGCAGGTGTTCCACTGTACCGGCCCGTAGCTAGCTGGTGATCTAGAATCGAATCAAATCCGGCGAGCTTTAATGCTGAAAGCGAATCGACCTCTCCGCATGCAGGGCATGCATCGTCGCCGTCGACGGACGTCCCTAGGGAAATTGGAAGGACGCTCAACAGCATGGATGCATCAAGCATGAGCGTGTGCTCGTTTTCTTGTCTGTTACCAGTACTACAGTATCATAGTCTCATAGTCTGAAACCTTGCTAGTCCTGATTTGGTTGGGCACGACCGGCCGTTGCGAGACAGTGGCGTAGCTAGCCTGGAGTCAAGTCCCGGGCCAACTTCAGTGTTACAGTTACCAACAGTGTTAAATAGTGTAATTATAGCTACAGTTAACAAAGAATTTTACGGCCACGCGGCCAAAGCCCCTGTAGCCTGGAAGGACGTACTGGAACGTACGTCTGGTTGCAGATGGACGGTGGAAGATTTTGCCACTGGACGGCCATGCATGGTAAAACCCTCTACTGAAATACAGCCCCTATATATACAGTACGTCTGTAGCTGTGTGCACTGATTTGCTAATTAATAAAAATGGAATGGATAAGTGCAAGGAACATAGTACATGCTTGAGCTGACAACTTGACATTACTAGCTGCTTGCATTTGTGACAAACCTCGTGAACACGATGTTGCAAGTTGGTTGAGCGCCCATGCGACGCTGCTGAACAAATGCAAGACAGACAACCGCGCATGGGAGGCGCTAGCTAGCTCCTGATCGAGTCTCGACCCTGCGGCGCGACCAGATACATCCTCTCCAAACAAATGTCAAGAATTTGAATCACATCTTGGCGGCGTGATGTCGATGTTTGATTTTACGTAGTTGCCAGTATTTAAATTGTGCCGTGTCGATGTTTATATGCAGGACCCTAAATTTAACCCCAGACACCTGTGATGGGGATGCAAAGCCTCAGATTACGACTTACGTAGTCTTGGACGGACAAAATTCCTGTGATTTTAGTAGAGGTGCATACTACTAGAATAGATTAGGGCAACCAACAAATGATTTTCAGTTTTCTTTGGATGATTCAAGTCTTTGAAAATACGTCACCAATTGCAACGGTGGTAGGGGGTGGATGAATAAACTTGGTGGAACCGGGGGTGTGCCTCTGATGATCTAAAAAAAAGAATAAACTTGGAGGGCCACGGCTGCCCGCTGTGAAATAAGGCCTCCTGCAAAGGGTGGTTGCAACTTGCAAGCTGCGATACACCCCGCCCGTCATTGCTGCAATTGCTGGCCGTTGCTGCTGCACAGGGTGGAGACAACTGTTGCAAATCGAAATGCTAAACCTGCGGACCTGGAGCTTACAAACGTATGTGTCTAAAGCCTATTCGTTCCCCATCATCCCCCCCTCCCCCTCTCCTAAATTTCACTGTGGGGCCACCCCCGAAACCGCCCACCTAATCACTTAAGATTCTTCCGTAAATTAATTCCTTAGGTGTAGAGACAACATAGAAGACGCATTGAAGGGGATCGAACGGCTCTAAGGGAGGCGGACGAGCGGGGCTAATCCCGTCCGACCAATCGACCAGCATGACGCTCAAACATGGTTGTTTTTTTTTTTGCGAGGGAAATTACAGTTACAACCAGCCAAGATTTTTACAGAAAAGCCCGGAACACAAAGAAAATTACAACTAGGTCCCTCCGAGCTCTGGCTTCGTCTTCGTTGAGCACGACGCTACGCCGGCGAATCTCACCGCAGCACCTCCAAAAGCATGGACTGGGAGGCTCCCCATCGCGGAGAAGAAGTCGACGCTCCTCGGTGCGAAAGCACCTCCACCCTGGATCCGGGGATCCCCCGCCCTCCCGCCGCCGAAGCGGCCGCCGGAGGGCGAGGAATCCGACGACTCGCCGGTGGAGAGCTGATGCGCACGGGTCACCCAAGAAATCGCCCCTCTCGGTACTGTAGATGGGGAGAGGAAGACGGTCCAACTCGTCTGTTCTCAAACATGGTTGTTATTCATTCATATTTTAAGTGCCTATGTTGTGATGATCGTGCAAACTAAAGTGCAAATGAAAGCCTATCTACGTGCTACCGTGCAAGTGGAGTGCTCCTCGCTTAACTAATTATTAATTAACGGAAGAGATGCCTCCACAAACTGGGTTAGTGCGTTGCACAATAATCAAAGTACCAGTCTTAGGATACCTAAACCCAATGTAACGAGTAGCCTCAAGCCAAATGTGCGAACTTGCATCAACGCCGTAAAAGTGACGGAGCCAACCCATTAGGGCACGTACAATGTAATATCAATACAACAGTACCACACGAACCAACATACAACGCACACACCAATGTCACTAGAGAAATGGTTGTATATCAATTTGTTTTTCATGAATACATGTTGTATATCTCCCTTTATCGGAAAAAATGTTGTATATAGCGTAAAAGTGGGTATGTCAATTCTATACATGTTGTACTTATTGTACACATTGGATCTTAGCGTAGGTCTTACTATGCACGAGATGGATCATAAGAGCATCTCTAACAGATGCCCTATTTTAGGAGGGTTGTTTTTAGGTATAGGTCACCTGTTTTTGCGTTATAGGGCATGATTTTTTTTCTGCTTTACAGCTGCCCTATAATAGGGCACCTCCTCTCCAACAGCTGCCCTATTTTAGGGCAGCGCGGCCGCGCTCCTCCATCCGTCTTTTTACACATTTACACATACATATCAAACAAATAATATTATAAATGATCTAAAATAAAGTCAAACAAATAAAACTTAAATAGTACTTAATTATTACAACACAATACAAATAGTTTACCAAATGGTTTATTAAATAGTTCATCAAGCAACACACAAATGTTTATCAAATTGTTCATCTCGCATACAACAACACCGAATCAAGTACAAGGCCTTGATCTTTGCCTTCCATTCCATGCCCACCACTCCTCAATGAGATCCTTTTGAAGATCTTCATGCACATCGGAGTCTCGAATGTTGTGGTAGGAGTCAAGGAAGCGGGCAACTCGGTCTCCGCCTCGCCTCGGTCTCTTGTTCATCCTACTATGCACCCATCGGACGTGGTGTAGTCAAACACCACCATCTACAAATACACAACCTAAATTACAATCTACTTCAAATCGACACTTCAATTTGACACTTAATTGTTGCACAAAAAATTTTGAAATGGAAAAAACAAAGCTCACCTTGAACTAGCCGAGCAGGAGCGGCATGAGGTGGTCGCGGCCACGGTGTCGCGCGGGTTGAAGCTCGGCGGGCAGGAGGACACGGAACAGCTCCACGGTGACGGGAGACCCAAGAGAGGTCGCGGTCGTCGACGAGGCCGCAACGAAGCTCGGCGACGTGCGAAGCACCTTGGCGGCGGGGATGGTGCGAGACCAGCTCGGAAAGCCGCAGGCGGCGACGGGGAAGCAGCAGGGCGGCGAGGAGGCTCTGGATCCGCCTATCCTGACCCTCGGCGGCGACGGAGAAGCCCGAATCAAGGCCGGCGGCGGCAGAGCTTCGATCCCGATTCATGGCGGCGCCGCCGCGTCCGAGGCCATCTCGGTCGATTTGGCAGCCGGAACTAGGTCGCAGATGCGCGGCGGAGTCTTTTCGCGGTGCCGGGCGGCCGGCGGCGGGCGAATCGAGCCCGGCGGCAGTCAAATCAGTGGCGAGGCGGGCGCGGCGCGGGGGCGAGAATGGCTTTCAGCGTGGCGGTTGGTGCGCACGCGGCCGAAATGAACGGATAGGGCCGCGGCCCTCTCTGCCCCATGAGCATAATTTGGGGCAGCCCAAAATAGGGCACGTGATAGGGCCGCAGCTGGAGAGATGTTTTTGCCCTCCGGTGCCCTAAAAACGGTTTTTAGGGCACGAAATCTAAAATAGGGCAGCTGTTAGAGATGCTCTAAGGATATTGGGTGTGGCTGGAGATGACTACACCGGGTTATTTCCGTAACTAGTCGAATCACCACACATTGCCACGGGTACTAAAATTTGTTTCCTCATCATGCAAGTGAACATTAGTGTAAGTGTCGGTATGGTCTACAGAACCACCAGCTTGGTTACAAAGTGATTTGCAACTTCCTCTCCTCGCCAAATGTGTAAGACTAATGCACTTGAAAATATACAAAAAAAAGTACAGTCCGAGACACTGAAAATCCGCTTCAATGTGTTTCGAGAAATGCTATAATTCGACATAGTTGGCATTATATATCGTTACGTCAAGTACATTTGCATCGTGCTTGAGCGGTTGTACCAAAATTCTTCGTGAGCACTTAATTTGTCAACTCCTAACTTATCCTACACGAGCAATATGTCGGTATCATGAGGGTTTCACTGGCCACCCGATAGAACTGTACCTTTTTATTTTTATTTTTTTCTAGATAAATCACAGGAGTAAATTATGCGAAAAATCTCTTTGACCCTATAGGCTACGAATACCAGTATTTCCTTCTTCTCCACACATAGTCCTTCGGTGTGCGAGATGATAGCATAAAACTACCACTTTACGCACTAAATTCCGAACAATTACCACTTTACGTTTCAATCGCACAGAACTACCACTCTAGGCCAGATTTTTTGCAATGTGCGCAAATTTGTGTTTAAACCAAAATTGACAGCGATTCTGACGTGCGGACCCCACATGGCAGTGCTGACGTGGCTCCCAGAGACGGCGCACGGACACGGCCGTTAACGGCCGGTTAGTTGACCTGGTGGGGCCCACTGTGCCGTTCGGTCAAATAACGGCAGCTAGGTTTTCTTTTCAGACAGCCCACGCGCGCCTCCTCACTCTGTCCCTCGCTCCCCTCCCCGCTTCTGACCAATGGCGGCCGCTACTCCCGGCGGCTCCGTCGGCGACCCTGGCGGCCTTGGCGGCGGAGGAGCTGGCCGCGACGGCGGGGACCACGGGGGCGACATTTACTCGAGCTGGGGCGACGGTGGGAGAGGTATCCCGCCGTCAAGTCAGAGCCGTGCGCTCTCGCCGGAGACATCTGCGGCCGCGGCTCTGGCGAGGGCGGTTGTGGCCTCACCGGCGAAGACAAGCCACGAGTGGGCATCCTCCTTCGGTGGTGTCTAGTAAGTTTCTTCTCCTCTCACCGGCGACGACCAATTTCTGTCAGATTCAGATCTAGGTTAAGTCAGATTTAGATGTACAGTAGGAAAGAATGTAGGATTTAGGATATATTAGTGGTAGGATTGAGTGGTAGTAAACCATGAATATTTGTGTTCAAGTTAACTGAATATATATCCTGTATTTAGAAATATAGAATGAAAAGTAGTAAACAAATTGATTTCTTTGTGCAGTTTGGATGATGAAATATGGGAAATTAGGTTCAATTTCCCTGGTGAAGACAACTTAGAGAGAAGCTTGTGCAAAAGTGATATAACTGTAAAGAATTTGATGGCACTGATTGCAGCTCGTGGTTAAGGGTACTCGTGGTTATTGAGTCTCCAACAGTTGCATCGTCAGTTGCATCTGTGTCTTCATATCATCATCTCTTCCCTCCTGCTGTATCCTTTCATAGTTAGCCGCCCGTCCAGCTCTGCAAGTATCATCAATGAATTTGTTCACATCATCCACCATATCTGAGTACTTCTTCTCCCACTTCTTCTTCTCTTCTGACAACTCCTCCACAAGCTCTGCATTCGCAACCCTCTCATCAATTCGTGCACTATTGCTGGCATGATACATCCCCCAAAGTTTGTTTACTACTCTCTTCGCTGTGTCTGGCATTTCACCATCTATCCAAGACACAAACCCACAGTTCTCTATTTCCTGGAATAAAAAGCAGACTATTAAACAGAGCACAAAATAGAATTCTAAACAGAGCACAATTTACACTCTAATTCAATGAAACAAAGCAAAATTTACATGCTTACTGAATTAACATTAGTATTTATTTCTAACAGATTTCTAACAAAGCACAAAATAATACATGCTACATATTCAGAACAGTACTTGCTAAAACAACTCAAGCATTTATCCAAAATACAGATTTACAACAACTTCCAGAACTCTATAATTCTTGAAAAAAACGCAGGCATCGAATCTTACATTTTCCAATGGACAAAGATAGAATCTGCGCCCGGTGTAACTTCCTTCGAACGCAACACACCTCCGAGGCTCCAGCTTGTGGACGCGACAAAACTGCGGAGCATCCTTGTCGATGCCGCAAAATGTGGGATCGTCCACGGTCTCAGGAGCATAATCCCGGTCGGTGAACAGCTATCGTCAAAGAAAAACAAGATTTCAATACCTAATTGAGGATTCCTACGAAATTCTAACCCTAGATCCAGAAGGGGCAGGGGAACTTGCTTACTGGTAGGGGAGACTCGCTCCCGGAAGACGGCCAGCTCATGGCGGTGGTGCACGGCGACGAGCCGCACGGACGGCGACGTAGATGGGCGGCGGTGGGAGGGAGAGACGGGCTGGCTCGAGTGGGGATGGACTGGAGTGAGTAGCCCGCGTCCGAACGGTGAGTTCACCGAACGACATAGTGGGCCCCACCAGGTCAACTAACCGGCCGTTAACGGCCGTGTCCGCGCGCCGTCTCTGGGAGCCACGTCAGCACTGCCATGTGGGGTCCGCACGTCAGAATCGCTGTCAATTTTGGTTTAAACACAAATTTGCGCACATTGCAAAAAATCTGGCGTAGAGTGATAGTTAGTTTTTCGGAATTTAGCGCGTAAAGTGGTAGTTTTATGCTATCATCTCTCGGTGTGCCAAGGCTAGTGCCTCGTCTTTGAAAAAGATGGTCCAAAGGCTCCAATCTAAAAGGTGTGGCCATCCTTGGAGCATGGAACCACCTATCATGGGAAGCTGCAACCACTAGCAGAGACTCGTAATTTATTCGCAGATAGAATGCATCTAGCTGACAGTGTGTAAGTTTTTGTGTTGTGCGCCTGTGATTGACCCATCTGTTGATCAAGGTTCAGGAAAGCAGATGCTGCGCTGCATTAGTACATTATTATACTACATTAATGCAATCCTAGAAAAAGTCTAGAATGATTGGTTGATCACTTCCAAAGACGCAAACCTTCTCTAAAAGTTAAAGTTTCGAGATTTTTCAAAATTTTAACCACTCTATGACTCAATTAACTGAAAGGATAACACATAATCATTGTTTGCAACTACCATGTCAGTTTGGTGTTTTTGGATCGAGCCATCCGTACAGTGCCCAGAGATCCGTTTGCAGGGCAGGGAGATATGGCCATGATTGAGCGTGTCCAACACTGGCTGCGCATTGAAAGCCGTGTTCTCTCCACTCCACACATATATCTCTCTCTATCTGTCTACCTGTAACTCCTGCCTGCCTACCTAGCTTGCTCTCCTTTTTGTACATCTGTTAAGCACTTTCAGAGGATGGTTTTGTTTCAGATCTCCATTTCAAGCTCCACTTTCTAAAGATGTCAACCGTCGCTCCTTTCATTCCCCGCCGCTAATGCTTCTATCTGATTTTCTTGCTTCCCCACTTGTAACTTAGATCCTACTTTCAGTACGTTCTAACATTGACTTTGTATCCTACGCCTAAAAAGCATTGACTTTGTATCCATAATTGTACTCGTAGAGAATGTCAAATATGCAATTCATTCTCCATGCATCATGCCTGTCATGTCTTCAACATGCAATGTTCATTGCTATCTTGACATGGGCATGCTAGTATTTTCCGTAAGAAAGTGCAGTATTATTACCACTTGGTAGGATGTTCATCAGGTTACACCAGTTTCACCTGGTAGGATATTCAGGTCACAGAGCGGTTTCATCACAAACAGTTACAATCCTTGGCAGGTACGAGGATTTTCCTCAAACCGTAGAGACTCGCGGAGGTTGATTTGTTACAAATAGTATGTAGAATCTGAACTTTTACATGTGGAGTATAAAACTACACTCAAAGTCAGTTGCAGGAACACCCACAGAAAGGAGGAGAGGTCCCCTAGATGAGCAAGTACCCACCGCCATCAACAGATCCGGACCACCATCATTAGATAATTCACCACTAGTCTACTGATCTAGTCTACACCGCTAGTTTACGTACGTACGGTGGAACACGCAGACAGGTGGAGCGGCCCCAACACCTGGCCCAGGCCCGGCAAGCCCACGGGCGTCGCAGGCCCACCTCTACTTCTACTTGCTCGCTCGCTCGTACGTGTCCACCCCACCACGACCTCCGGTCCACCACGGCACCAACCATGGCGCCCTCTCGCCTCCTATATATACTCCTCCACCTCCCTCCTCACCGTATCAACATCGTCACTGCTAGCTCGCCCACCACCTGCCAGCCACCGCCACCACCAAGTCGACCGACCGAACGACCGTACGAGCTCGAAACGCAAATGGCGATGAAGAAGGGAGGCGCGGCGGGGCTGAAGCAGATCCTGAAGCGGTGCTCGAGCCTGGGCCGGCGCCAGCACCAGCACCAGCAGCAGCAGCACCACATCGGGGAGGCGGAGGAGCGCTGGGAGGAGGAGGCGACCGCGCCGTCGGACGTGCCGCGCGGCCACTTCGCGGTGTACGTCGGGGAGTCGCGGCGGCGGTTCGTGGTGCCCATCGCGGTGCTGGACCGGCCCGAGTTCCGGTCCCTGCTCCGGCGCGCCGAGGAGGAGTTCGGGTTCGGCGGCGCGGGCGACCTCCTGGTGCTCCCCTGCGAGGAGCGCGCCTTCCGCTCCCTCTGCTCCGCCTCCTCCCTCGCCTGCTGCACCGCCCGCTGAGACTGGCGCCGCCGGCCGGGGCCATGCATGCATTGTGGCCGGCCATTTGTTCGGTGCGTCGGTTCGGCCTAGCGCCATTGCTGAGCGAGCCGACGCCCGGCGCGTGTGTGTAAATACGTGCGGATCTCCCTCCACGGAGACCCCTCCATCCATCCATCCATTCGACGTGGCGCATGCGCGGATTCGCGCGCGCCCGCCCGCCCGCCATTAGTTTCTTCCGGAGACCGGAGATCGAGGAGGAAGACGAATTGAAGAGGAGAAGGTGAGTGAGATTTTAGAGCTGTGCCTGCCCAGTGGCGATGAACCGGCCGTACGTGTTAACTAGTTGGCGTGTACGTTGTTTGTGACGTGCTCAAGCCCTCGATCGGCCTCAGCCTTCTCCGTCGGTCCAAATACTACATGCATGGACGACGGAGGGGAGCTTAATTAGGCCGAGGCGAACCGTCGCTGCATCCTTTTTTTACTCTGTACACGCTAGCTAATGGAGATATGTTGGCCGGCTAAGCTATGTATGGCTTAGCTTACTTTGCCAGAAATGTGTGTGTTTGCTCAATCCGATCGATCTCCTCCGTCTGTTTGGGAAATAATAATGGTGGCTTGTTATGTGCATGAGAATTGAGAACTGAGAAGAGCTCTCAGAGCACGAACGGGTATCACTATCATGTGCAGTGCTGTGCATGTATAGTGGAAATCTATTTGTTTCTGTTTCGTGTTAATTGATCTCATGTGTGCTTTTTCTCCGCACCGTTCCGGCTTAATTAATTTCCTGGCGCTGTTGATATGGTACCGTACCGACGAAGCTCCGAAGATATGTGTGGCTGATTGTGCACCAGCCTTTGGAAAAGAAGGATTCTTTTCATCCTTGGAAGCAAAATTCCTCGATGTGTATGTATAGCATGTTGAATAGATTGTTCGAGAAGCTTGAATTCAAAATCGATGTGCTAGATTTTCATCATGTTCCGCATCTTCAGTTTAGAAGGCACTGGACTTTCGTTATAGGGAAGCCGCATGGTGAAAAATGCCGTCCATCGGGTGAAGTGAAATGCATGATTGTTTCCTCCTCTGCCGAGGTCACATGGATATTCATCCACAGCGTCATCATTCGTACGTGGCCCATTCCCATGTGAAATGTGTCGACGTGCCTCTCACTCGCTCAGCATTTTTACAGCCACACACGTTATTTTACCCAGCACTCCAGCAGCATTTCCCTAGCGAAGTGCAGTGGAGGCGCAGGCCCGTACGGTACCATGGGACCCGTACCTTGTTGTACTGTTTGAGTTACACGGCCAGGATTTTACTCAAACGTACTAGTAGTACGGACTGGACCACTAGCACACCGTGCATTGCGAAACCAAGCCACCGGAGGCGCACACTGGAACTCTGCACGCACGGCACGACAACGTGTACGTACGAGTACGAGGTACGAACCAACTAACCAAGCACATGCACTCCAACGTCCGGGCGGCCGTGGAAGCTAGAAGCGCCGCGGTGAAACCGAGCGTTCTTCGTCGTGGACGCGGTCCCGGAGAGGCGTTAGAACCCGCCAACCCATAGAGTTCCTCCTGCTCGGGATGCGGTTGCGGTGGATCTGATGACAATGTCGCCGCGCCCGGGCTCTTACTTACGGCGGGGACGGGGAACGAAGCAATGCACCGTCTTCCTTCTTCACGTAGCGGCTCAGGGACTCCGGCAGCACGCTGCCTCGCCCAGGCGACGACACCATCTAGCGTGCGGCCGCGCCACACCTCCGCCGTTGGGTCACCCACATGTCCATGTCGTTCCAACGATCGAGGGCGCCATCCCTCTCCCGCCGAAAGCACTTGAACCAGACCACGTAGTTGGCGTTGGCGTTGGCGTTGTTGGGGTGGCGTCGTTGCGCCAGTGTCAGCGCGTCCCGCAGCTTCCCTATAGCTCGGCAACGCGGCCCATGGGGCTCGGTCGTCAACGCTTGATAAGCCGGTTGTCCGGCAGCACGTACAGTTCGTACCGCTCACAACCACGCCTCGTCGAGGTACGAACCAACTAACCAAGCATGCAATCCAACGTCCAGGATCCTCCTTGACGACGAGCATGACACTCTTGCTCCCGGGCTCCTCCTTAGAGCATCTCCACTAGAGGCGCCCAAACGGCCGCCCAAATCCCTTTGGGGCGTGCCGGACAGGTTTTCGCTCCCACTCGCGCTGCCCAAACGTGTTTTGGGTCCGGCGCGGCCCAGTTTTGTGTCCGGCACGCTCAGCCCACGCTCTCAACTTGGGGAGGCTTCGTGCGGCGCGCGCTGGAATTTTAGCGCCGCTGCTGGAGCAAAAACTTTAAGCGTCGCGCCACGCTAAATATAGCGCTTCTGCTAAAGCAAAACAGGCGCTCCGCGCGCTAAAACGTAATTTTGGCGCTGCAAAAAAAAATTAGCGCGCCGGCGCGTTGGGCGTCTGTTGGAGATGCTCTAAGAGCATCTCTAGCAGAGCCCGCAAAACGCGTAAACCCGCAAAATAACCGTCGGATACGGATTCGAAACCGCAAAAACGCAAAGAACAGAACCCTCAAAACTCCCCGACCCGTAAAAGTTTTTGAGGGGGCCCGTGAATTCGACCCGCGGAACCGTAAATACGATGTTTTCCTGGCCGAACCGAAGGGGCCCTGCATATCGTGAAAGCCGTTGGCGGGAGGGACATTTCAGCAGGCGTCGGTGACCTTCCGCCGTGGAACTCGCCGGAATCCGGCAAACTTCCGCCGGAATCGCCACTGGAACCGCCGGAAACGCTGGGCAGGAGCTGGTCGCCGGCCCTAGGGCCTCTACGCCGGCCCGAGGGGGCTAGTCCGCGCTGCAGCGGCGGCGGCGGCTCGACGCCGAGGGGCTTCGTCCGCGCTGCGGCGATGCCACGGGGGCTCCGTCCACGCTCCGGCTGGGCTTCGTCCGCCGCTCCAGGCCCAGCGTCAGGCTTCGCTCTGGATCGAGATTGATCTGCCGCTGGTTCGTGCGCCGCTGCAGCTAGCTCAGCTCCTGTTGGCCTCCGATTGATCAGCTAGCTACTAGTACGAGTATACTAGATGGATTGATCGTTGCCTGGCAGCTAGCTAGCTCAACTCCTGTGTACTTTTATGGATCGGTGTATTTTAGTATGCGGACGGATTGGGGGAACGCATGAGGAAGAAGAACACCACAAAGAATATTCAGAGAATATTCCATTTTACAGTTTCGGTTTAAGGTTTCTGCTCCGCCGCGCCGCGTTTCGAGCAAAAAAAACGCGCGTTCCGCGACCCGCAAAACAGTTTTGCGGGTTCACGTTTTGCAGACTCTGCTAGAGATGCTCTAACCCAGTAAGTAACCTCCGGGCCGGCACCCCCACGATCCATGCTAATTTTTTTTTAAATAATACACGAAAATTATTTAATTTCGGAAATATTACGCGTTTTTATTTTTTTCAGAAATATTACCCAATCGGTCTCGTCGAAACCGACAGGCCCCAATCGGTCTCGTCGAAGCCGACTAGTGGCGTGCACCTATACACACGCCACTGGTACGCCCTACTAGTGGCGTGCACTCACCCATACACGCCACTGGTAATAACCCAGGCATATTTGGGGCTTACACGTGGACGAGTGGGGCCACTCGGTTTCGACGAGACCGATTAGAGCCTGTCGATTTCGACGAGACCGATTGGGTAATATTTCTGAAAAAAATAATAACGCGTAATATTTCCGAAATTAAATAATTTTCGTGTATTATTTTAAAAAAAATTAGCACGATTCATCAAACTGTCTGCCGCGCTGCCTGGGGCTGCTGCGGTGGAGGCGAGGGCCCTCGGGCACACGCTGTGTGCAGCCCACATGCACGGTCACGAGCAGCCCTCCTGTTGTTTCCTGGCTCCTGCTGATCCATCGGGGCACCCTGACCCAGCCACACGGACGACGGACGAGCGCTCACGGTGGCACTTGGCAACGACCATCAGCCAGGCCACCACCACGTTACGTACTCGTCAACATAACTAGTGTAGCTAGTACTGTACATCATAGGTACACTCGCATGCGCGAACGTCGGTACGTAGGGAGCGCGCGTCGTAGCCGTAGCGTAGTGCAATGCAGGAGACATGCATGTGACCTGCGCTGCACATACACGACCGTCTCTTCTACTTGTACAGCCTGGTGGCCAACAAGTTGCCAGATTTAATAATTCCACTCCTTTGTACTATCATGCACTAATATGCTTGCTGATTTTTCCATTACCCTCTCCTATATATGTATCCTCCTTTAGTTCTTTGTACGGTTGCAACCGTGCATACGCTTATAGGATAAGAGTGTATGTATCATTGTACGTACATGTACGCACGTATAATTGCATGATGGTAGTTGACTAAGCACTTAAACAGTAGACCGACCGGGGAGACGAGACGATGGCCGGTCACCAACTTAACGGGAGTGGCATGCGTACGTGAGAACAAAAGTTGAATGCTAAGATTCAGGCATTCGTTCAGCAGTGCCGCGCAGATCTGACAATGTTCACGTATCCATAGACTTGGTTGGGTTTAAAGTTACAGTTTCTGCAGCATTGACTGGTTCAACCAAGGCACAAAGCTAGCCAGGACTTTGACACATGCATGCACGGAGAAACCAGGATTCATTCTCGTTGAGACCATACCCAACCATGACTACTACTCTGGTAAGTCTGTCTGTCCACAGTAACTTAATTACCAACATAGCTGCAGCAGAGGAGTCTGAAGGTAGCAGCAGTAGTAGTACCAAGTTCAGAGCAGCAGTAGTACCGGAGTAAAGTGAATTGAATCGGATAACATGGCCGGCATGCATGCTACGGCAGGCCATGTGCCGGGCTGCTCGTGACCATGCGTCGCAATCTCTTCCAGCCTGCAGAGCAGTGCACACCTCCCCCTACACCTTGTCACCTCAGCCAGGTAATGTAAAAATCATGTGCAGCAACAGCGATCATATTTTGGAGGCAGATTCATTCATGGAGATGTTGACATCAGACACGAAATTTGGTCCTGGGCAAGCAGCAGCAGCAACGGCGTTGTCACGGCGCCAATGGCAAGCCTCTGCGGTGCATGGGGCCTGGCAAATGATAAGTTCTTGGACTCGTGGCCAAGAAACCAAACAATTGCGAGATGTGATCCTTCCTGCAGCGGTTGGGAGATAACGACCTTGTACAAGAGACCGATCCGCGCCGGATCACATGTCGGGCTAAACTTTTCTGCTCAACATAGCTGGATGTTCCGTGTAACTGAAAACTCATTTGATGGGTACACAAAATTGCATAAAATGCTGGTTCAAGTCTGCTACATTGGCAAAGGACTCTAGCGTACTCTACAGTAATTTCTTGAAGAACAGAAACAAACTCTCGTCTCCCTTGGTGCAGCTCATCGTCGCTCATTACAAGAAAAATCTTCTCCTGCTTGTGTCCAGGTCAGGCTGCAATTTGCACAATTTTTTTGAGTTAGGGGATCCATCATGTATTGATGAAATGGTAAATGGATAGAAGTTGTACCTTGTGAACCCACTCGTACTCTCCGCTTTTCGTGTCGAAAGTCCCGTGTTGCAAGGTGATCAGCTTGAGAGTGAAGCGAGGACCACATTCCTATATCATTAGCAACACTTCAGGCTTTACTGCTAAAAGCTCAGGAGGTAGAACAAAATCATACAGAGGTAATTCTAAAATGGATTCAATCAGCAGTTGTAAAGGTGGCCATTGCTAAAATATAAAGGATAAGATAGTGAAGCTACATGAACTTGTGTGTTCTCGCTTCATATTGAACATATTTTGCAAAATAAGGAGTGCCTCTAAGCATGCAACATCGAAGGATTGTGAGTGCTTGGTCCTTTTGAGGTTGCTCAATTCCTAGATTGTGAATGGAAATTCTTGCTATCACTTAAAACACCCTGGTATGGAGTAGTAGTAGCTCAGGTACCTGAAGGCGACAATTCACGTGTTTCTCAATTTTGGTTTCAGAAGCCTTGCCTTTCTTGTCCTTTGACACGACTTTTTTTTCTTTCTCTTCAAAGATATACCTATTATCAGGATTGCAGGTTATTACTTTTCAAATGCTGAAGATAAAACAATATTATGCACAAACACAACGTATGACAACCTTTGATGACCAAAATGAAGGAACCATGGTGGCACGCTTCAGGGATCAACTTACCATGAGATAAAGCAATTAGCAACTACAGTAGTAATCACACAAAACAACCATATCTAGTGAGCCTATAGTAAGATAATATACGCCCTACAAGCAATTTGTAGACACATGGAAAATAACACATATAACAGACTACTGTCTAGTTGTATTGCACATTTGCACTTGTGGTACAAGTATATAGACTATTCTGTACACTCGTGAAAACCAAAAAGTCTAATTTCTACCTGCATGCTTTTGCCTAATTATGTTTGCATATATATTCACCTGTGATGACGGAAAAATATATAGTCTCGCTGATTATGGAAGGTGACAACTCGGCGGCCACGGAAATTGGGTCTTGGGGGAAAAGAGATTGTATCATCCTGGATAAACAAAAGGGAAAATAGACATGTTAAGAAAATAACAATAATGGATATCGCTCCATACAAGGTCATCCTTTTGTAAGTAAAAAACTGCACAATCTCAAATCACCTTCCAACACGATGACCCAGGCGTGTAGTGAAATTGTTCAACACTAACTCTGGCTTATGAGTTGTAGGGTTCCCATGGTTCTATCATGTAAAGAGAAGACCAAAAGGTAAATTAAGGTAATTTCAGGAGTACAAGTTTCAACTACACTAGCTTTATATAGAAACATACTGCAAAATACCCAATGCATATTGTCATGTAACAAGAGCACATCAGATATAATGACTATGGAAAACTAGTGACCTATCTGCTATATACTTTTCAGTGTTCCATCAATCTAGAAGATCATCTAAATGGCCATAAACGGATGAGCCCAACTCTTCCGTTGCAATAAGTTCATAAAATGCTGTAAAGCATGGCAAAATTAAAACGGCAACATGGACATGACAGACAGCGACATGGACCAGCCTCTAGCAGACATGGCATATGACACTGAACATTGACATATGCATATCTCGATTTTGTAAGCAAACTAAGGTGTCAAATAAAAACTAGAGACAGGCAGAGACAGCCTAGAGACAAGCAGGATGATCATTTGATGGCACTTGACCTTTTGTCATTTTCAATGCACCTTTAGTTCAAAAGATTAGCAGTGTAATAATATATATGTATTTTTGCCTAAATCTTTCCTGTGGTGATATCTGAACCATGTGACTAAATTTGGACTCTCTTTTCATATTTTCATTATGTGTTAACCAACAAATACTTTACCTTTAGTACTAAACAAAATCTTAACAAAACCATAGAGACAGTTGATTTCAGCACTGCTCTGCTTTACTAAAAACACTAAGTCTCATAGAAAATGTAAGATTGTTAAATAAAAGCAACCCTCCTGGCCTCCTTCAAGCACACAAATACCAGTATTATACCCTTCCTGCTAATAAAGTGGAAATAAGAGCAATACACCAGACATTTGTTCAAATCGTACGAAATCAAGTCAAAGCTCTTATATGCAGGTAACAAGGTGAAGATCTTTATTAGACCCTAGGGCAAACAGAAAGTAGCCAGTATATTGGTTTAGTCACTCACTGTCACAAATAAAACAGTAAGCAGACAAGCATTATGCAAACATCAATCTGACAAGATCAAGCCAGTTCACATTTTTTAAATTACTGAACAAATTTGGAACTTGGGAAGAGGAAGGGCAATATTATATGTTCTTCCATGCACTTTATACAGGTTGCTTATGGGGTCTCAATTGACAGCATGAACACATAAAATACTTATGCCAATAATATAAAAATTATCTGGGATTATCAGGGCCAGAAGAAGATGTGTTCTTTTCCTTTCAACAATCAACTAGCACTAGTTGTGGGAAATACTCCCTCTGTACCATAATATAAGATGTTTTAGGTATTCCAATATGCACGGATGTATATAGACATATTTTAGTGTGTAGATTCACGCATTTTGCTCCGTATGTAGGTCATACTGACATACCTAAAACATCTTATATTATGGTACGGAGGGAGTAGTTATTAACAAGGTTCAAAAAGGATCTGGGCGTTCATTGTGCGTTTGGGCACTGCCTAGAGCCTAGGCAGCTTAGGCGTTCTGTACGGACATGCAATAAGGAGCAGTTTTCAGGTGCAAATTGTAGCCATGTGCGCTGCCTAGGCATGATCAGAACAGAGGAGTAAGCAGTTTCCAGGCCCAGTCTGCTTTGTGTATAACATAGCCCAATATGAAACCCCCATGTGCACTGCCTAGGCATGATCAGAATAGAGGAGGAACCAGTTTCCAGGCCCAGTCTGCTTTGTGTATAACATAGCCCAATATGAAACCCTAGCACCTGACGAATCTGAACCGTTCATCTTGTTTAACACCCTACTCTGATGTTCTCTCTCTTCTCCTTCCTCGTCTCTACCCTGCAGGGCCACCACTTTTCCGCAACCGGACGACTGGGTCGCTCTCTCCTTCTCGATGCAGTTCCTGTCCCACCGCCGCAGCTCCATCCCTGCCTTGTCTCTACTCTGCAGTGGTGCTCCTTTTCCGCCGCCGGACGACGGATTTCTCGCCGGAGGGCCTCGCCGGCCACCTTTTCCACCGGCTAGGGCAAAAGCTGGGTGTTTGGCCAGCGCCTCGCGCTTAAGCGCGCCTAGGCATGCCTAGGCTAACGCCTTTTTGAACACTGGTTATTAAAGCAGGAAAATTAAGGTTTCACTTCTCACTCAGCATCTAAATTTTTTACAACACGACTTAGCTTAGCACAGGAGCACAGCATTACTCCACGGTCCCTTGTTGGGTATGGATTAAGAATATGCTAGATTACTACAAATGTGGTTATAATGTTGAACAAGACTACGTACTCAATCATTTCCATAGCAAGAAGGTAGTGGGAAGAGAACAGGTCAAGGC
Source organism: Poa pratensis (assembly GCA_947311845.1). Classification (NCBI taxonomy): domain Eukaryota; kingdom Viridiplantae; phylum Streptophyta; class Magnoliopsida; order Poales; family Poaceae; genus Poa; species Poa pratensis. The sequence continues at coordinate 29,435,412 of CAMZMU010000082.1, forward strand.
AAGGTCTCACTAGGTGTCAATAACATGAAACTGTTTCCACATATTCTTCCCAAATTTAGGACACAGGTACTTGTTTCCAATAAAATCTACACTTCATCTAAGTAACAGACCCAGAGTACAAATTTATGCTCAGTAATTCACGAGGTCTTGTTGTGTGACTAGTAATTAACCTTTATTCAAGACTTGTGGACTACAAAGAAGACATAGGAAAAATGTATACATGGAAAAAAATGAAAGTCACACATCCAATAACTTGAGATGAAATAAGTTCCTGAAAACATAGCTGTTAATATAATAAAAGGTATAGCACCTTTATATCCTTCCGCAGAATGAGCTTGGATAGCTTGAAATGTGCAGTAGGGCCCTCAGGTAGGTTGATAATCAGCAGTGAATCTGTGACACAAATGCCAACACAAAATGTCACAAACAAGAACATGAACAAGGAAAAAGAAATTGAGGAATTCTTACCAGGTTCCCTTCGATTTGTGTGGACAACCATAACTGAAGTGAACTCTTGGTTATTTGCATATTCCACAATCTGAAAATGACAATGTGTTACAATAGACATGGAGAGGTACCTAACTGGATTAAATGAATGGAGCGTAATAATGAGAACTCGTTATACCTTCTTGAGGTCATAAGTTCCTCTATTAACATATTGAGCATTTGGTATCACTTGCATTAACTCCTTAATAAAAGCAGGTCCCCTCTGTCAACATATGCAGCAGAAAGTACAAGATTAGATGAACAAATATTATTCGATGAATACAAGTTATCAGATTTTCACGGATTCACAATATCCAGCAATGTATCAGTGATGAGGAGGTAAAAAATGCATACGCCTGAATTGAAGCGGCATGTGGTAATCAATACTTTCGGGGTAACTACTTGCTTCAACACTGCATTGAATTCATCAGCATCGTTCCCTGCAAACAGCTGCACACAGGAACGATATTAGATACGTACAAAGTGAGTAGGGTTGACACACTAGCCCAAAATACATTCCTCCAGAGAGAATTACATAACAGATATATATAACAGTTGACACAGTGATAGTGGTCTTAATAACATGCAGTAACAGACCTAACAGAAATGCTTAATGCTTTCGTAGTGTGTTTTCACTCGAGACATCGAGATAAGAAGTCAGCGGGATAATAAAAAAATACTAGTTCTGAACACAATAAAATTGGAGTGTCCAACAACTAGAACAGCAGCTAAAATTGTAACTGTATTGATAATGACGAAGAACATGACAGCGTACATTTTATCATACGGAAAATGGTTGGGTCTAATGACACAATACTATATAATGTATAACAGCATTGCAAATCAAACTTTGGATCTGCTAATTAACTATGAACATTGTGATCGTTCATTCAATATATATAATTTTAAGTGCAATATATTATTGAACATTTGAATACAGTTGGTCTTTGCTGTGAAGCACTAACATGTTACTACAGAAAAGATTCTGGAAAACCAGAAGTACTGTATCTATTGCTAATTTGCAATACAAACAGTACCATAAACACAATCCAGCAGTAATGCATGTCATGTTGTAATAATGGAATGTGGACACCGATTGTGCAGGTTAATAACAAGAACTAAGCACAAGGCTCATTTAACTTCTGCCCAAAATTTCCAGCACCGAAATGGTTGCCTTCACTTGAGCTTCCAAACAATCCGCTAGCAAGAATCCCAGTCAACGATGGTAATCACCGCTAACCTCGATAATGCACGCCTAACGTCACTCAACCATATCAAAGAAAGAAACCTCTCGTCCCCAGCCTCATGTCCATACCTACTCTCTGTTTCACACATATTTAGCCCCGGTGTCAGAAATAAGTAGCAACTAGCATGATTTTAAGTGCAATATTACTGAACATTTGAATACAGTTGGTCTTTGCTGTGAATCACTAACATGTTACTACAGATAAGATTCTGGAAAACCAGAAGTACTGTAGCTCTAACAAATTTCCAACACGACAGTACCATAAACACAATCAAGCAGTAATGCATGTCATGCTATAATAATGGCATGTGGACACCAATTGTGCAGGTTAATACCAAGAACTAAGCACAAGGCTCATTTAACTTCTGGCCAAAATTTATACCCAATGTCAGAAATAAGTGGCAACTAGCACGATTGTACGCAGAGGCCAAGCATAGTATAAGCACCCTTGGATTTCATGTTTCAGGCTCTGATGAGCGAAATGATTTGACTGTAAGGTGTAAATCTACAGTTATCTCAGAGCCCCAGGGACCCTCGCACTGATCAAACTAGTCAACTGAGCATCGCAGAAGACATTGCACAAACCTCCTGATCGTCAGGCCGGCACACGGTCTCGTCGGGCTCCCTGGTGTTCTCGATCGTCCGGGGCACCTGCTTCTCCGGCACCTGCAAACACCCAATCAAACCCAAAACCGTCAGAATCTATCCACAAGCCCGCACTTCACGGGAAATTCGACTCGGGAGGGGAGGGGGGAGGTGCTTGCTTGCTCGCCGAGCTCGGCGGCCCGCTGGGCGGCCTGGACGCGCTCGCGGCCGAGCCTGCGCTTCTGGGCCTTCTTCTCGCGCTTGAGCTTGGCGTACACCTCGCTGCGCTTCTCCTTGTTCCTGATCTCCGACGGCAGCGGCGGCGCCGGCTTCTCCACTGCCTCCCTGGGCCGCTTGTCCCTCCGCCCCCTTTTGTCGCCGTCTTCGTCGGCGTCGTCGCCAGGCTGCTTCCGCTTCCTGTCCTCCCTCGCCATCGCCTTCGCCGCCGCCGTCTAGGTTTTGCGCGGGGAGGGTTTTAGCGTCTAGGGTACCGTGGCGGCGGAGCGTTGGGTTTGTGGAGAAGAACCGTGTGGAGCGGGCGGGCTTGGGAATGTACTGGGCCGCGTATGATGGCCTGGGCTATTAATATTGACGGTGCCTTGTTATTCGAATTCCAGTTTATTGCTGCTTACAACTGCGAACTGTATGCCCTAAAAAAGAGAGCACTCACTAAAAAAAAGAGCACGCCCTAAAAGAAGAGCATTCTAAGAAAAATGAAGGTGCTGTTTCCTAATGGTTTTGTTTTCACGGTGAGAACATTTTTTTTTGAATTTTTTTCACGGTGAGAACATTATTGTGGCGAATGTTGCGGAAAGTCATTTGTGCTCCCGAGCTGCAGTGCTCCCCTTCAGTTTTAAAAAATCAAAAAAGATTTAGAAGTTTTAAAATAAATTGAAAATAATTCTGGATGTAGTGCATGATGTAGCCTACAGACGTGCAAAATACCAACGCGAAATTCTTTGTCTTATGGGCTACACAAAAATGACAAAATTTTAAATTTTTGGAGATTCGAAACACTATACTCAGATCTATATATTTGTATTTTTTGTGTATATCAAAATATAAATTATTTCTAATTTAAACTTTGCACGTTTTTAGAATACGTCATTACGAATATCCATGATTTTTTCACATTTTTTGAAACTTTGAAATATGATTTTTGAATTGTTTAAAACACAAGGAGTACTGGATCTTGGGAGCAAGAAATCTCCACTCCGAATGTTCCATATGCATGCTTCATGCGGTGTTATTATAATTGCAGTCCTAGATTTACTGATTTAAGCAAGATTGTATTGTCCAGGCATGCTTCGGTCACCTGACTAAAAACTTTTTACGGTATACCGTAAAACACTTACCCTAAAAATGGGTACCCTGACAATATGAAAATTGCCTATTCAGTTTGCATGATTTAAAAAAACACGATAGGAAATACACATGAATATAATGTCATGACACACAGGGGCGAAGCCAGCCCAGCAGAGCAATGGGGTCATTCTCCATTGTATCGGTGTCATTTTGTACCAATGATCACTAATTTCCACGAAATTACTAAGGAGTTTCTTTGGGTCATTGGTGTCAATTGACCCCATCTTAAAAGCACCTAGCTCCGCCCCTGATGACACATAAAATCCTATAGTTATTAAAAACACATGAATTGTTTGATTGTACCACGAGAAAACACATGAAATTTGAGATAAAGTACACAGTATATTTGTCGCGGACCTATCTATGAAATTGTTCCCAAATGTTTAAAGGTTTTGCTAGCAATATTATACAATCTTAGTGTAGGAAAGCATTTCATAGTAATTTGGGAGGATTTACTCCTTTGAACCATATAGACTCTATACTCTATACTCTATACTAAAAATTACTATGGATTGAAATGCTACAAAATACCTTTGAAATCGTGTAAAACAAACAAAATCGCTACCGCAACAATGTTATGTGATGTTTACGTAAATTTTCGTTTGAAAACCACAATTCGCGGTGTCACTGAAGCAATTTATCAACCACAAACTCTATCACAAAAGCTGGAAATCAAATTATGCATATTTTATATTTTTATGTGAATATATCTGTATATAAATTGTTAAAAATAATAGGTGTATAAGTTAAACCCTACAAAATAAATAAATAATCAAAACTTTATAGAGTTTCTTTAAATCAATTCGGGAGATATTGTTGGACTCGACACTATCCCTTCCCACTGCAACGGCCGACCGCCGCCTCACTGCAGCGCAAAATTCCCCCTGCCGCGAAGCAGCGAAGATGTTCCCGTGCCGCCCACTGGTGTCGCCGCCGCTGCCGCGAGCCCTCGCCGTGGCGGCTCCCCTCTCCCTGCGGCGGCTGCCGTCGGCGGCGCTGTCGCTGCGGGTGGTGCGGTGCATGGCCAAGGAGCGGCGGGTGCGGATGGTGGCGAAGCAGATCCAGCGGGAGCTCGCCGACATGCTCACCCGCGACCCCGTCATGCAACGCGCCGTCCTCCCCGAGGCCGCCCTCGGCGCCGACCGCTACCTCTCCTCCCTCACAACCATCGCCGACGTCGAGCTCTCCAACGACCTCCAGGTCACCCCGGCTTGCTCGAATGCTGCTGCTAGCTAGGACCGGTGGATTGCGTGAGCGATGCTGAGTTCGTTGTTTATTCTGGTGTGTGTGTGCAGGTCTGCAAGGTGTATGTGTCCGTGTTTGGGGACGAGAGGGGGAAGAAGGTCGCCATGGCCGGACTCAAGGACAAGACTAAGTATGTCAGGAGCCAGATAGGCAAGCGGATGAAGCTGCGCCTGACGCCTGAGATACGGTTCATCGAAGACGAGTCCATGGAGCGTGGAAGCAGGGTACACTTCAACTCTCTCTCTCTTTGTTTGTTTCTGTCAGACATTGACGTGTGTTACGAGGACGAGATGCGAGTATATTTTCTTATGTTCCTAAAATAAGCACATCGCTGAGTTAACTAGTTCAGTTAACTGATTGTCGCTGCCTGATTTCGGTTTCCATTGTTGTCTTCCCAGACCAGAGTTTTTGACAATACATCCTTTTACGATTGTTCTGAACAATGCATATATCAGATGAGCCGCGTAGCACGCAGATGCTTATCTTAACTGTTCTTGTTTCTCTCCCATTGCAAATTGCAAGTTGTGACAGTCTTGCTTGTCTGTTTACACCTTGAAAGTGTGTTTGCAGTTCAGTTTAGGTGAAAGTTAGAATCATCCTTTGTTTTTAAATAGATATAAATCATTTTTTATGTTTTATTGATAGTATTATATCTGTAGCGAACTTCTTCTTATAGGGCATATATGAGGAAAGTCTCAAAAGCTGGCAACACTTCAGTTTTGTACGGCTCAAACCCTATAGTGTGGACATTTAATCTACTGTAGGAGCTATTTACAGCAAAAAATCATCCTGTGGTGCATTTTTCACGTATTTCTATCTTCGATGTACTAGGAAATCTTGTCTGACTGATTCGAACTCTGCAGATTCTTACTATACTGGACAAGCTAAAGGAGGAAAGGGAGCAGCGAGAAGGAAATGATGTAGAAGAAGATGGAGAAGCTTCAGATCTAGTGGAGGAAGAAGATGGTGAGTGGGATGGAGACGAGCCAGATGAGGAGGACATAATTTATGTAAAATAGCCCACTACGTCTTTTAGAAGCCTGATCACCATTCGTTCAACTTTGGGACCCACCAGGTTGGTTTCTACAACTTTTAAGAATCATCTTACTATAAGTTGTAAATGTATCCAAGGCCCTGACCAAGCTCTTCAAGTATGCTAGGTTTGCCATAATGTTTAGTGTTAGTTTAGCTCTTGTGATGCATATGCACAGTGGGATATACTGCTGTGTGCTACTAAAAGTCGTGGAGGAAAAACTAGTCTGGCAAGTAAATAAGCTTTCTTTTTTTTGAAAATGTGTTGTGTATTAATCAGATAACAGAGTTTGAGGTACAATCATCCAAGGCCGCTTTCGACACGCAGGTCGGCACTGCACCTTGTAAAACCCCACCACACAACACACTAAGACTAAACTGACACAGACCATGTGCAACATTATTGCCCATCCTACTGACTTTGGAAATTATGATTTGTCGATCCGGAGGCTTCAGTAAATTGAACTCCTTCGCAGTGAAGCAGACTTCAGAGCGATCACAGCTATCTTTTTTGAATGGCTCTAAATAGAAGCACAGTCAGTTTCAATGATAATATTAGAAGTAAATAAGTTATTTTAATTCGAACAGTAAATATCCAGTAAAACCAATTAAATTAAATTAAATCTGGATTAGACCAACAAGTCCTCGGTATATTAAAAGGAACATATATGATACCTTGTTGTTGCAGTTCAGTAGGTGACAAATGTGGTACGTGCTGATGTATGAGATATGCATCTCTCGGTGCTTATTTTCAGTTTTCCTGAAATACAGAGTTCTTTTAGAAGTTATGCTTAGCAGGATTGCCTATCCATCTCCACCACTGATTTCTCATCTGGCTGCATGGAGAGCTGTATCCTGGGTTTATGGTGTAGTTGTAGGCATGATCTGAATTCGTCGTTTCAGCACAAAAATGAATATATTATTCAGTGTAGAGTTATGCATGTTGAGGCTATTGTTTTGTTTTCTTGAAGTGAAGCAAATTTATCAAGTATTGGGATTATTCTGATTGGTGTTATATATCTTTGCAGTTCTCTTAGAATTTAGTTCCATGATGACGAGAACCCACTGCTCACCTTATTTGCAACACGCTCCAGGGTATCTCAACACTTGAAGAGCTATACACGGACATGTATGTTGCCAGTTAGAAACAGGCCATGTCCTTTCTTTCAAGGCTGGTCCGCATGATATCTAAAGCGGAACTTAGAGGGCATATTATCGTATTATGTTCACTAGATCAGTATCTGACTATCAATGAGAGACAATTCCACTGATGTTCACCCTTGTGTGTATGCTAACCTCTACTGATCTCACCGAACACCGGAGGCACATGCATTTCAGTTTTCATTTTATATCTGGTTTCAGAACTGTCTTGTACATCGTTTTTGTACTACAATAGTGTGACTATGATATAGTGATAAAAGTGCACTTTTCCTTGTTCTTTGTGTTAAATATAAGTCCTTGCATAGTTGCATGCATGCTACAACATTTCGAGAAATGTGTTCCGTGAGTTTGTTGGACATGTTATTTCTTCTCTGTAACCCATAATGCGGTAGTATCTGCTAACATGAAGCATTATTATGTATTAAGGTTTCCATGTTTCTCCCGTTTCTCATGTCTATCTATAATTGCATATATTTGTTTTTAAATTTCTTATCATGCACATAGTCATGAGGAGGATGTGCATAGTCCTCCTTTCTTCGTCCCCTCTGGCTCGCATCTCTGGAGCATCACACTCCAGATCATGCTCTGGTCAGGTTACGATACCGATCATGCTCTGGTCACTGGTCTGAACTCTCTTTGTGCATTTTTTACTATACTACTATTCCATCGGCTAGTAGACCCAGTCGAGTCGGTGATTCGACCATCTTTTTGACTATGCTGGTAATTTTCAAGCACATAAGTACTACTCAAAGTGAAGAATAGTACTACTCTGCTATGGAGTAGTAGCTAGTTGCAGGTCAATGCATGGGGATGACACGGCGGGTGAACGGAAGCCAAGACCTGCAGATAGTTGTTAAAAGGAGTCGGTGGGTCAAACCAAGGCATGGCTCGTGGCCAACTGTAAGAGTGCAATGTCGATTACGCTGAGACCAGATCTGAATCTTGCGTGCAAGTGAAAAGGACCATGTCCATACATGCATTGACAGTTCTGTTGGGTTTTCTCCATTGATTCACTGTCAATGACTTGCCGTTCAAATAAAGTGAGAGTATGAGCAGGGTATCATGGGACATGGGACACGACGAGATCAGGGAAAGAGAGCTGGGTGGCGGCACCCGCCAGATTAGGGATCTACTAAGCGTACGTGTAAAGGAGCATCTCCATATACAATTTTGATTTGTGGATCGAGGCTTAGCCCGATGGCAGCGACGTGCTGATACGTCCCAGCCCGCCCGGGTTCGAGCTTCCGTGCTCGCGCTCGGTGCGTACGCACAATTACCTCTATCAAAAAATAGCGCTGCTGGGGCTGTCTTCCCCAGTACGGCCAATCATATACAATTTTGATTTTCTATACTATCGAATCGAAGTATCGATGATGGTCAATAACTTGTTTCTCCAAAAAGGTGAAGCTCCAATCCAAGTAAAGTGACTAGACCTGGGTATCATGGGTTAGGACAACTTCAACCGACAACCCAAACAGACACGAAATGTGTCCTTTTTTTATCCGTTTGGGTGGCTACACGGACACCGTCCGCCGGTGCACCAAACGGAGGCAACACAACTCGATTTTTTTTCTTTTCCGATTAAAAAATGTATACAAAGGATGCAGAAATACATCAAATAAAACTAAAAAAGACATATCTACTAGGGTCGCCGTGAAGGCCTACTCCTCGTCGTCGAGGTCGATGACGACCGGTGGCGACAACGGCCACAGCGAAACTGCTGACGCCTCGTCCTGTGGGCGCATCCACTAGGACGAAGCCCCCTATACGACCCCCAGTCCAGCGCCGGCGAGTGCATCTCTTGCACGGCCCTACGGGGCAGCCACTTGGGAAATGCCCCTACCCTGGCGGGGGCGGTCACTCCTCTTCTTCCTTCATGGTCGACTCGTGCAACGCCACGTACAGGTCAGGCTCATCCAGCTGGCAGCCTCGATGGCTTGCCGGAGCTCCACGTCCTCGGCCTCGTTGAAAGGGCATGGCGCCCCATATGTGGTTTTGGTAATTAATGACAATCCCTATGGACTAATGGTTGCATTAAGTTGTACTTGTAGTGTTTGTCCATAGACCATGCTTGAACTCCATATGTTGGATTCAAGGTTGATGCCATGAATATATTGATATAATGAAGTATTTGGCATCAAGATCATCGAGGTGTATGGATATATACTTGATATGATCAAGAAGAAGAGTATGTGATGACCAAGTTGGTATTCGAGAAGTTATCCGATGATTGGTCATATGTGAGTTGAGCATATTGCAAGTATGTCTTGAAGAAAAAGATTATGTGATCATTCATGGTTATCTTCAAGACATCATCTATTGAAAAGAGAAGAAAAGATACAAGGTTGATCAAGATATTGTTCAACACACAAAGCTACATGATGTACCAAGTAGGATCATGTATCTCTTGGTATGGTAAGCAATTGTCCATATAGCTTTGTGAACTAACCCATGATATATGTGTGGCACTTCTATGTATGGTTAAGTATCTTTCTATGGGCTTGCATCAAATGAGGATTTCATATAGCCCATGAAGAATGACGTCAAGTGGTGATCGTCATCAAGCTTGAGTTGTGCAAGTTCAAGAGAAGTATCTTGAAGATATCATATGCTTGAAACTTGCAACCCTTTTGGGGAATCGGATTATCCGGTCCTAGCTGACTCGGATTATCCGATAATGGTCATGTGAAGATGTTCCTAAGAGAGGCTCTCCCATCTTGGTGTATGGGGGAGCGTTATGTGAGTCTTCACCAAGCGAAGCGCAATCAAGAAAGGTGGTCCACTTGAAAAGATCAAGATCATCAACATCTAGCTCAAGTGGAATGCGCAAGGCAAAGGTATGATAGGGTTTCTATTTTACCGGTCTCGTGGTGCTAGTTAGGAGACCGGGTTATAGGATAGATTCCGTCTATCAAGAGGGGCTCTCGACTAAAGCTTAAGCGTATCAGTTGAAGAGAGTTCAAACATTTGCATACTTGGCATATCATCTTTCTTGGTTCTTATTTGGCTTTTATCCATGTGAAGAATTTAGAGCTTGTGTTCATCTATACCAAGCTCTAGTTCATCAAAACGGATTTAATGAATAACTTGTTGCGTTTTCGTGTTGGAAATATTATCGGTTTATCCGTGAGGAAATTTCCACACCTTCCCATGTGTGTCAACTTAACTCTATTTATGGTTCTTAATATTTCCACTTTTTGTAGGCCTTCTCCTTGTCGCTACCTTTCCAACAAAATTGGTTTCACCTAATTTGGAGTTCAAACGAGAAAGTTATTGAGTTTGCAGTTTTGCTGTTTCTGTCAGTTTTCTGTAAACCGGATATTCCGGGTTGTTTTGGACCGGAATATCCGGCCCCCAGTTTTTGCTCAAAAACGGCTAAGGACCAGAACACGAAGCCTACTGGTGGTACCCGGATATTCACAGTCGGATATTCCTGATGGAATCGGATTATCCGCCTTACCGGATTATCCGGTACCAACTTGAACCGGATTATCCGGTCCCCAGTCTCTCCAACGGGCAGATTTTTGGGAGGGGTATAAATACCCCTCCACCTACCTCCAGCCAGCAAGCTTGGCTGAGCATGAAATTGACCTCCATTGTTGACCTTCTTGAGCTTGGCTATCTCTCTATCCCTACATGATTCTTGCCTCCATTTAGTGGGAAAAGAGAGAGTGGATCTAGATCTATCATTCCACCAATCAATCTCTCCTCTAAGTGAGGGGAAGCTTTTGGATCTAGATCTTGGAGGGATTTGGTGTTCCTCTTTGTTCTTCCTCTCTTCTCCCCCCAATAGCATTAGTTGCTTTGGTGGGATTTGAGAGTGAAGGATTTTGAGCACTTCTTGTGTTCTTACCCATTGCATCGGTTGCATCGGTTTGAGTTCTCCACGGTGATACGTGGAAATCGAAGTTGAGAAGCTTGTTACTCTTGGGTACTTGGGGTGCCCTAGAGCTTGTCCTCTTGGGTACTTGGAGTGACCTAGACGGTCCTTGTTGATCTCGGAGTTTTAGTGACTCGCGGGATAGTTGGGAGCCTCCAATTAAGTTGTCGAGTCGTGCCCCAACCTTGTGATTCTTGTGGCTTTGGGAGCCGCAGGAATTCGGTGAGAGCTTCCAATTAAGTTGTGGAGTGTGCCTCATCCTTGTACGGGTTCGGTGACCACCCTCAAGTGTCCCATAGTGGTTCGTGGCACTCCGCATTGGTGGAGTCACGAAGGAGATTACGGTGTGCCATTTGACGGCTATTCGGGGATCACTTTGTGACTCCGCACCGCTCCAACGGAGACTAGCTTCTATTGGGAAGTGAACTTCGGGATAAATCATCGTCTCCAAGTGCCTCGGTATTTCTATACCCGAGCTTCTTACTTATGCAATTTACTTTGTGATAGCCATCGAGCTTGAAGTAATATATCTTGCTATCACATAGTTGTATATCTTGTTTAGCATAAGTTGTTGGTGCACATAGCTAAACCTAGCTTGTTTAGGTTTTGCGCTTGATAAATTAACCGCTAGTTTTATTCCGCATTTATTCAAACCTAAACCGTAAAGAATTTTAAATCGCCTATTCATCCCCCCCCCTCTAGGCGACATCCGTGTCCTTTCACTCGTCTTCCGCTCGGGAGCACGTGAACGAGGCGGCTCGGGAACACGCGTACGTAATTGACGCCGTTCGAGTCCTATTAATAGTAGGACAATAAGTAGCATTTAAAATCTTTATGATCCTTCGAGTCTCTGTCACATCAGAGTTTGCTGATCATATGGTCCATGGCCATTGAGATATGAGGAGTGCGCGTCCTATATATGGGGAATGTGCAGCGAGGTATTAAGTCCTATATATACTAGAAAGATACCCGCGTGTTGCAGCGGGAACCTTAAAAAAATATAGAATAAAAGAAAGTATATTGGATGCATGAAATGAAAAAAACGGAATATGGAGGGTTTGATTAGCCACAATAGTTGAAAATCAAAATTTAATTAATATGAAATTTCATATATTTACCCGCTAAAATTTGATGATGTGCAAAACTAAAAGAATTTATAATGTGAATAGCTTTTATGTATGGATTAATATCATTAATAACTATGTGATGACATGGATACATGAATGTCTGAAATAGTGGATGATGTGGCGGTGACATGAAAAAATGAATGGCACAAATAGTGGATGATGTGGACACCTTGCATGTAGAGATAGAGCACCTTAAAAAATATAGTATAAAAGAAAGGATATTTGATGCATAAATGGAAGAAAAATCAGGAATATGGCGGATTTGGTTAGCCACAATAGTTGAAAATCTAAATTTAATTAATATGAAATGTTCGTATATTTAACCGCTAAAATTTGATGATGTGCAAAATTGTATGGCTAAAATAATTTATAATGTGAATAGCTTGCATGTATGGATAAATATCATTAATAAATATGGAATACATGGATAAATGAATGTCTCAAATAGTGGGTGATGTGGTGATAACATGAGGTAGTGAATGATGTGAACACCTTGCATGTAGAGATAGACTAATTTAATACATGTTAGTGGGCTTTTGTCTTATAAGAAGTATAGAAGATCGATATGGGGAATGACTTTGTTTTAAAACTAATTCTAATTTTCATAGCAATAATGAGGTAGAAGACTATTTCACCTATGAGAGGATCCAAGAAAATACAAGCATAAACAAGGTTTTGGACCTAATTGTATCACTTAAACAAGTTTGTAGTGGTAAGTGTGTAATCTTTTTTCAGTTCATCTATACTACTATTAAAAGAGCAAACATGTGTTGTGCTGCGTTGATACATTAAATTTGATCCGTTCAATATTTGATCAACGATCAAGATCAACACACGTCCATTTTTTACCGTTTTGTCCTCCACCAAACCACATACTACAAGCAAATTGCCACCGTACCGTTTCAATTCTTTTATTTTTCTCTCCCGACGGGAAGTCCTTCCTCCGTCTTCCCAACCCCTCCGGCCGCCCGATCCCGCTCCGTTGCGGCGCGTCGAGGCTAGAGGCGTAGGGCAGGCGGTTCTCCGGTCGCCGACGCCCACTCGGGCGCTGTCGAGGAAGAAGTTTCGCCGTGGCGCTAATCCAGGAGGAGATAGAGCACGACTTGGCTGTCGTTCGCCGCTGCGTGACGCAGCCCGGTGCCGGCGATGCGCCGCACCAAGAAGCGGACGAACCCATGCAGACTGAGATCGATGTAAGCAATCGGAACACTCGCCTCTGCTCTCTTCCTTAATATCGGGTCTCGGTCTTGATTTTCATTGGTTGGTTTCGAATTGCAGATGGTGTCCCCGGTACTCACGAACCCCATGCAGACTGAGATCGATGTAAGCAATCGGAACTCTCGCCTCTGCTCTCTTCCTTAATATCGGTTCTCAGTCTTGATTTTCGTTGGTTGGTTTCGAATTGCTGCCCGGTACTCACGCTCTCGGATGTGGACCTGGGCAGATCGAAGAGGTACAGACGGCGTTTGATTCATGTGCTGTTTCCCCAAAGTTCCTTCTTTTTCTTCATGTGCGTTTCATCTCGCAGAGGGGCTTCAAGAGGTGATCATTGTTGTGATGGATCTGCAAACGGGACGACCAGTTCTTAAGATATTCTATCTCTTCCTTCTTGTGATTGCTGGTTGGCTTGTCCATCCCTTAACTGTGTTGGTTAGTGCTATATGAAGCTAATTTTTTTTAAATAATACACGAAAATTATTTAATTCCGGAAATAATACGCGTTTTTATTTTTTTTCAAAAATATTACCCAATCGGTCGCGGCGAAACCGACAGGCCTAGTCGGTCACGGCGAAGCCGACAGGACCCTAATCGGTCACGTCGAAGACGACTAGTGGCGCCACTGGTAAAGACTACTAGTGGCGTGTATGTGGCTAATTTTTTTTTAAATAATACACGAAAATTAATTAATTCCGGAAATATTACGCGATTTTTATTTTTTTCAAAAATATTCCTCAGTCGGTCGCGGCGAAACCGATAGGAGGTTCTCGTCTTCGGCGAGGACGAGTACGGTGTACTCGGTTCTGACGGAGCCGACAACGCGTAGTCGGCCACGTGGAGACCGATTACTGGACGGGCCACGTCGCCCTGGGCGCTGTCGTCTTGGGCTGGCTTGTCGTGCTCGCCGACGCCGACTAGTGGGCCCAGTCGGTCACGCCGGAGCCGACAAGGCCCTGCATGGCGTCGAGCGCAGGCAGGAGCGGCCCCTTCTCTTCTCTTTCTTCTTTCTTCTTCCTTGCCCGTGCTGTGTTCTTCCTTTCCTCTCTCCACTCCTCACACAAACTGAATTAAACCAGTGATTTTGACCAACAATCTTCACGTTTGACACCATAAATCGGTGCTAGAAGATAGAGGGAGGCCAAGGAACTTCCGATCTCCTGATGGGATAGCTCGTGGTGGTGGTGGTGATGGTTGGCGGGTGGTGGTGGTGGTGATGGTGGTGGTGGTGCTGGAGGGCTGCGTGGTGGTCGTGCTGGAGAGCTGCATTGTGGTGGTGCTGCTCGTGTTGATGCGCCGTTGATTCGAGACCGTTGGACGCCGTCGCCTCTCACGCTTCTAGGGTATGATTCGATTTTTCAATATTGTAGTGCTATATTTGTTACATGTATGAACATGTGTTGTTAAAAAATAGATTGTGACGGTAGTAAATATTGTAGCTATATTTGTAAGTTCATTTGAAAAAATGTAGCTATATTTGTAGGTTCATTCGGGAAAATGTAGATATATTTGGTTGTGGCGGTAGTAAATAATGTAGGTATCTATGTAGTTTAATTAAATATGTGTAGTATTAATTTTAAAAAACATGGTGTAGGTAGCTATATATAGTTGGTGCTGTTATATGCGGAATAATATTAACGATGGTCAATATTTATTTATGTCAGCGGAGATGTCTGATTTAGTGAAGATCCGATTTTTCTATGGTCCTGGTAGAGTCCAAATGTGTGATACGGGAGCTGATCTGAGCCAGTTTGATTCTATAGATGTCGACATGCCAGCTCCTCAAACATGGTCTCTAAGTCAGGTTAAAGATTGGTTGACAGAAAGTTTAGGGTTTGATAGTCGGACACAGACCGTCAGTGTTCATGCTTGGTGGAGCCATTCAAGGACAAATATTTACTTCATTTTGAGACCACTGGAGTGTGATTCTGATTGGGTGCGATGGTTAAAAGGCTGCGCAAAAAGGAATTGCTTTCCTTGTGCCCTAGTTCTTCCCGCCTTGAACGATGTCAGTGCCCCTGAGTCCGACTTTAGTGCCCATGAAGGTGAGGGTGCTTATGAGCCTGGCCAGGGAAGTGAAGAGATGAACATATCTTTGTCAAATTATGGGTCTGATTTTGGTGGTGGTGGTAACGAGTCGGGGCAGAGCAGTCAAGTACAAGGAGGGGACATTGACAGTGGGGAGGCGGATGGCGACGAGGTAGGCGGGCACATGCAGAACGAGATGGAAGATGAAGATGCAGATGGCTACAGTGCTGAAGGCGATGATTCCGATGAGTCAGACGGGGAAGAGAACGCAGATGAGGTACCTAATCCTGCAGCCTGGAATCAGGACCACTCTTCGGCGATGACCGTAAACGATGGTCATGATTCGGCATGGCAATATCATGAGAACAACATTGCGAAGGGTGCTTTGTATACTGACAAGCAAGCTTTGAGGGATGCAGTCGTTAAATGGGCATTGTCCACCCACAGGGTTATGAAAACTACCGTGTCAAGTCAAAAATATTTGACAATGGAATGCGAGACAATAACTTGTCCCGGCAGGGTGCATGGACATCTCCCAAAGAATGGCTATAGTTGGAGGATAAGTGACTTCGTACCTCACTCCTGTCGAATTGAAAATATCCCTGCAGAGCACCGTAATCTTTCTTCCACGCTTATAGCTCGGTTGCTGTACAGGGAGATAGTGTCCTGCGCATCGATGGAAGTGAGTGCCCTCCAGACAAAAGTGGCTGTCACATTTAAGTACGAAATATCATATGGCAAGGCTTGGAGGGCTAAGCATACGGCGCTTGAGAACAGATTTGGTTCATATTTGGACGCATATGACTCTGTTATCCGGCTGCTGCATACTCTGCAGTACCGGAATCCAGGCACCTATGTAGATATCCAAGATTTGTTCAGGCCAGAGTTCCCAACTGTGAGGGTGCTGCATCGAGTGTTTTTCTCATTCGGCGTATGCATCGAGGCTTTCAGACATTGCCGTCCGGTGATATGTGTAGATGGCACCTTTCTCACAGGCAAGTATAGGGGACAGATCCTGACTGCAATTGGTCAAGACGGTAACAATATGGTTGTGCCCCTCGCATTTGCTTTTGTGGAGAGCGAGAACATTGACAGTTGGACTTGGTTCTTCAGGCAACTGAAAATAGCAGTTGTGAAGGATAAGCCGAACGTGTGCATCCTTCATGACAGGCATGCAGGTATACTCAACGCGATAAAGACACTCACCAATCCTGTGCCTGAGGAACAGACTCCATGGCAGGACATGCAGAGCCGTTGGTGCATGCGCCATCTAGGTGCCAACTTCTTCTCGCAGTTTAGAAATAAGGACCTGATGAACCTATTCAAGAAACTCTGCAAGCAGAACCAAGAATGGAAGTACACGAAGATACGTGAAAGACTTGATTTGTGCACGCAGAGACATGTTCGGGACAGGAAGAGGGCACGAGCAGCAGCTGTTCTTGCACATGCAGAAGCTGTTGCTGCACAACTAGCTACCGGACCACCTGCCGAGGAGGACGAGCCTGTTGGTCTTTGCGACCTACCCGGATTTGACCCGCCTGGAACTAGGAGAAGAGGTGGGAGGACAATTAAAACTTTTCAGCAGTGGATAGAGCATGAACCTTTAGAGAGGTGGTCTTTGTTGCACGACACACATGGAGCAAGATACGGTGTCATGACAACGAACCTGGCTGAAACATACAACTTTGTCCTCAGAGGAAACCGTGCCTTGCCACTAACAGCCATCGTGGAGGGTATTTTCTATGGCACATTGAAATATTTCAGAGATAGACGTGAAAGAGCTGAGAAGCATATGATGGACAACCCGACCTCGCCTTATTGTGAGAAGGTTACGAAGTACATGAATGAGAAGCTGGCAAAATGTTGCTCCCACAGTGTAACTGCCGTTGGGAATCAAGAAAGGAGATTTGAGGTCCGCTTAGCCCACAACAAGTTCGGATGTGCAAACGAGGTGAGGACGCATGAGGTGAAGATTGGTAATGAGGTTTGGCCAACTTGCGAGTGCACCTGCAACAAACCAAAATTGCTTCACCTTCCTTGCTCCCATGTCCTCGCTGCCTGCAGGCAGTTACGGTTGAACGCAATCTCCTTCGTGTCTCCATATTATATGAAAGAGGCAGTTATCAATACTTGGACAGGTGAGATGATGGGATTTCGATCAATGGGTAACTTCAACACTGTAACCCCTGGTGAGAGGGTGTACATTCCAGCTCCTGAGCTATTGCGTGATGGGGTAGGCAGACGGCAGTGTCGTCGCATCAGGAATGATATGGATGAATCTGAAGCCGGAGGCCCCACAATTCAATGCCTTCACTGCAACAGATTTGGCCATAGGGAGGCTGATTGTCCCACTTATCCTGGAGAGAGACCTCCCGTGCGTGCGCGGGGTAACGGGCGTGGGCGAGGACGAAGAGCGAGAGGAAGAAACTAGGTGGCACTATGTTTACATATGTATTACGTATGGAACTATGTTTGAATTTGTATTAAGTATGGAACTATGTTTGAATTTGTATTAAGTATGGAACTAGGTGGCACTATGTTTGAATTTGTATTATGTCAGGCACTATGTTTAAATTTGTAATAAGTGTGGCACTATGTTTACATCTGTAATAAGTATGGAACTATGTTTGAATTTGTATTATGTCTGGCACTATGTTTAAATTTGTATAAGTGTGGAACTATGTTTAAATTTGTATTAAGTATGGAACTATGTTTACGTTTGTATGTATGCAACTAAATTCTAATAACTGCAGTGATGGAGGGAATGTGGTTGCTTGATGCTGCAATTGATAGTGGGCACCGTGCGAAGGTATTAGAGGGGGATCCAAAGAAACTGAAGCCCCTAATCACTCGCACGCCGAAGGAAAACTGGAGGATTCACGAATCGTGGGTATAGAGGAGTTGGGGTTCCGCTGTCTTAGGCTACATACCGAGCTATGTGCAACGCTTGCATGCTGCATACAGCTAAGTTAGCCATTCTCGGATGCCCTCTTTTTCTGCAGCTCTGGTCGTAGGAGAGGTTCTCTATTGGACGGCCATCCATATCGGATGCCCCTTTCCCAGTGACTGAGATCGTTGACGCTGACAACATCGACAAGCCTACTTTTGCGACCATCTATACCACGCTAAAGGTACGTACCGTGTTATAATTTTGTGATTACATCCCGTGAACTGTGTATGGAACTAACTTTTGTTGTACACAGAGACACATGCTAGTGAGCAGATGAAGCATTGCTATTATCCTTTTAACGAGCAATTTGATGTGTACACGTCGGTGATCTGGGAGCCGTACACGGACGACGTCATTCACCGAAGATACCCCGGAGGTATTTCTGATCTCTGCACACGTGACCAAGCATATTGGATGACACAATCGAAGATCATCTTCGATGTCTTCGTGGAGGAGATGTCTCAACAGAGGGTTATGAGGCAATTTGGTCTTCGACAGTTGGAACATCCTCCGCCAATAGAGCATCCCCTCCCAGATATGCACCACAGGTATGTCTAAAGTTGTTTTTTCCCTAATTTGTCATACTAAATCAATCTGTACTGA